>BQNB010096193.1:0-22082 GCA_026074375.1 Tanacetum coccineum
ACACAATTTGAAGTTATAAAAATTGATACCTTTGAAGAACCTACACCTATTGTGTCACCCTAACACCATAACCAGTCCTAGAAACAACCTCAGAAACCACCACTACAACTGAAACACCACCAGTTATAATTTTCGAGGCTACACCAACCGTTAGTCAACTTCCTCCTACGACTACCCAATCGTCTTCTGAGGTTGCATCGGTTCCTCTTGCAAATGTTCGCCCCACACGTATTCGTAAGTCCACTAGAAAAAATTATTTTGTTTATTCTTGTTATTCTAGTTCGTTTATCACTTCTGTACACCGTCTTCATGAGCATCAGTCGTATAGAGAGGTTGTTTGTGATCCATTTTAACCGGTTGCGATGAAAAAAGAACTTGTTGCATTGTATCACCATAGTTGTAAGGTACGAGGTCCACCTAAAAGGTTTTAGTTTTTAATATTGAGATCAGTATATCGTAGGGTAGCAAAGGTAAGGCAGGAATATTGTGGTTAAGCCACATGCATCGCGTATTTTATTCTTCGAATAACTTGAACATAAAAAACACTTGCATGTGTCATTTACCGACGTAGCCAAGTGCACTAAGCCAACAAACCAAATTTTAATAAGCAATCTATAAACCTCAGATAATCCAAAGATGTTCTAATATATCAATAGTTTTTAATATTTTGGAAAACATAAATAACGAGGTCCGTTACCCGTGCGCTCGGCAGCGCGGGAGTATTTTCGCAACGGATCAATAACGTCAATTATTATTTGTCAGTCGTTGAGATTTACCTTTCAACGAACTGATAACCTCAGAGACTGTTTCCATAAATATTTTAAAAATATATATTAAACTTCCATATTTTTTAGAAAATCATACGCATGTCAGAAGCGTTGCAATATTGGGCTCGTTTTGTTCGCAATTCGACTCTCTTTTCGGTGACTTTTTTTTTCCGAATGAATCGATAGATATGCGTTTCATATTTGATAAATAAGTTTGTTATATAAAAAAGTCGTAAAGAGGCTAAAGTTCAGGGTGCGTTATGGATTTTTTTTAATATATATATTAAACTTCAACATTTTTAATAAAATCGTACGCATGTCAGAAAAATTGCAATATTGAGTTCGTTTTGTTCGCAATTCGACGATCGTTTTAGTGATATTTTTTCCGAATGAATCGATAAATATGCGCTCCATATTTGATAAATAAAGTTTGTTATGTAAAAAAATCGTAAATAAATTAAAGTTGAGAGTGCGTTTTGAAAATATAAAAAAAAATTACTTTGGTAATCATGAGGTGTTTAGATATTTTATTGCCAAAGCATGCTTGCTACAATATAAGTTATATAATGTTAGAGTGTTAGGTGTAGTAACGCCGGCAACTAATGATAAAAACGAGAAAGTATTATGCTCGCAAAAATCATACTTGCAAAGCGGAGCTATTTTTATTTGCTTTTCGAAGATAATTGATAGTTGAATCATAAAGCATTGGTAAATGAGGATGTACTTAATTCGCGATTTCATTAACTATTTACATAAACTTTAGGGTATTTTTTAAAATTGTCATGTAGGTTGAGGGTGTGTTTTGAATTATTATTTTTTTGTTTTCTTCTAAAAACATATAATTAAATTCCACATTTTTTTATAAAACATACACACGTCTGAAACATATCAATATTTGACTCGTTTTGTTCGTAATCAAGAGGTCTTTATGTTGGTATGATTTTCATTAAAAAATGCACATATTTGTTAGATATTTGCTAAATAAAGTTTGTCATATAAAAAGTCTTCAACATTTTTTATAAAATCTTACGGGCGTCTAAAACATATTAATATTGGGCTCGTTTTGTTCGTAATTCACAGGCTTTCCAGTTTCACGTCTGATTGGTCCAACTTTTTAATTCATAAGATTCAATTTGATAGAAAACTCCGAAATGATGTAATTCTTTTATTTTTTTTAACAGCAGCTTTATTAAACGACTAGCAAGGAGCTAAAATTAGACAATTACAAGATACGGGTTTTTGAGCCAATCGATCCATTTGAACGAGGCTTTACATCTAAACTTACACCAATAATAAGAATTAGAAACAATGTTATCAAAAATCCTCGCCTGTGAAGGAGTATCCTTCTCGAAAAGAATCTTGTTACGGAACATCCAAACCGACCACCATAAACAATAGAAGATGCCTTCGAACACCGCTTTGAGATTTGCCTGAAGCCTAAGAGATACCAACCAAGTGTACCATTCCTCATAAGAAGAAACATCAACGTAATCCACATTCCACCAAGACGATATTTTCCGAGCCAACTGTCTAACCAAATTACATTGGAAAAAAATATGACAAGAAGATTCCGCCCCACTGTTACAAATAGGGCAAACTATCGAGTCAATTTCAATACCGCGACGAGATATATTCATTCTAGTGGGCAGGCCATCCATTTTTATTTTCCAAGCCATGATGTTCACCTTAAGAGGCACAGATTTAACCCATCTCGTAGCCGAGTGAATAACAGGAAAACAATTAGCATCAATCACTTGCCGAATAGACTTCACCGAAAACTCCCCTGAATTTTCAAGCGACCAAACGTACCTGTCAACAGCAGATGAGAGGGTAATCGTGCTAACCAACCTGGAGAGATTGTCGAGTTGAAATTCTTCCACACCACTTCTCGGATTCCGACGAAAGGAGTTAACTAAACTGTAATCAATCAGTTTCGTGTGAATAGTTACATTCTGATGCCTCTCCAACGCGTACAGACGAGGGAATACATCTTTCAGAACGCCTTCATTATGCCATTTGTCTTTCCAAAAACTAGTATTGTCTCCATTTCCTATCTTGATCCGAATATAATCAAATATGTTGACACCTTGATTCTGTAACTTCTTCACTTCCTGCACAATAGAGGTCCACGTAGATCGAAAACCCCTTCTCACATCAGTGATCAAACCCCCCTCAGGACCATGAATGGCCTTAATCACTCTAGACCATAACAAAGATTTATGTGCAAAAAATCGCCAAACCCATTTGCACATTAAGCCTCTATTAAGCGCATAAAGACTGGAAACCCCCAAACCCCCTCTTTCTTTAGCTGTGAGAACCTTGTTCCAATTCACCCATGATGCTTTTTTACTTCTAGGATCGTGACCATGGAAAAAATGACTCCGAATGGATTCCAGCAAATGGAGAACACTCGAAGGGACTTTATATATAGACATATGGAAGATCGGCGTCGATCCTAACACCGATTTAAGAAGAGTAAATCGACCACCAATAGATAACGTTTTTAACTTCCAATTCGACAAACGGGACTTGATTTTAACAATGACCTCTTTCCAAGCGTGCACTCTAGACATATTTTCACCAACTTTCGTACCTAAATAAAGGAAAGGAGTATTGAGAACAAGGCACCCAAGTTTAGAAGCCGCACTCTTAATTCTGTCAGCGTCCACGTGAATACCCATAATCTTGCTTTTGCACAAATTTATCCGAAGACCAGAGACACGATAAAAGCATTCCATCACATGAACAAGGGTGTCAATATTAGAATCATTCCATTGCCCAAGAAATATTGCATCATCCGCATAGAATAGATGTGAAATATTTAGCGATGAGCTAAGCTTAATACCAGTAAACATGCCCACGTCCACCACACGTTGAAACGATATATGTAAGCTTTCCATTACAAGGATAAATAAAAAAGGGGATAGCGGATCACCTTGCTTTAGACCTTTGTAGAATTGGAATTCCTCCGTAGGACTCCCATTGACAAGAATTGAGCCTTTAGACGAATTAAGGCAGTTTTGAATCCATCCTCTCCATTTGATACCAAAACCAAATTTTACCAATATATCATCCAAGAAATCCCATCGAACCGAATCGTATGCTTTCTCAAAGTCGACTTTGAAAATAAGGGATTGTTTTTTCCTCCTACGACACCATTGCATAATCTCATTAAGGATAAATGGACCGTCAAGGATTTGTCTCTCCGATATGAAAGCCGATTGAACCTCATTTACAATATCCCCAAGAACACCAACAAGACGATTAGTCAAAATTTTGGCGATAATCTTATATATACTCCCAATCAAGCTAATAGGGCGAAAATCCTTAACCATGTTGGCATCGGGATTCTTTGGGATCAAAGCAATAAACGTCGAATTACATCCCTTCGGGATTTCACCACATGTGAAAAAAATACTTAATCGCCTCAAAAACATCGTTTTCAATAGTCGACCAAAAGTGTCGATAAAATCCAAATGTGAAACCATCTGGACCCGGTGATTTGTCTGTTCCGCAATCCCACACCGCCCTTTTGACCTCTTCTTTAGAAACCATACACTCAAGGTCTTTCTGCTGATCAGTCGAAAGTGAATTCGGAAAAGGCATATCAATATGAGCATTCTGATCCGGAGGCTTATCAAACCTGTTTCGAAAGTGCTGAAAGAATTCCTGTTTCACAGCCTTCGGATTATCAGTCCACGTTCCATTTATCATTATACCCCGAATATTCAATTGGCTACGTTTCTTGTTAAGCATGCCATGAAAAAACTTCGTATTCTCATCTCCTTCTACATACCATTTGATCTTAGCCTTTTGAGCTACTTCCGAAGCTTGGGCCTTATTCACTTGCTGTAATTTACCAAGAATCTCCAAACGGTTGTTAACAATCTCGTCCGATCCATTACCTTTATCAATCAATTCATCCAAGATCCGTAGTTCTTCCTTGAAATTAGTAACAGAACCTTTGGAATTGTTTCTGTAATCTGCATACCAAGCTCGGATTTTCACCTTGAGGAACTTCAACTTACCACACAAGTTACGCATAGCATTTGAATCATCCCCAGGAGCATCTTTCCAAGAATCTGTAACAAATTTATCAAAACCATCCACATCAAACCAAAAGTGAAAAAACCGAAACGGAGTCGGGCCATAATCAAAAGATGCTTCACGAAGTAAAATAGGGCGATGATCCGAGAGAAATCTATCCAGAGTAATAGCACTTATATTAGGACATGTGTTTAACAAATTTTCCGAAACGAGAAACCTATCCAACTTGCTCATTTTAGAAGCGGATTTGTGGCACCAAGTATATGCACTTCCACCAAGAGGAACCTCTTCAAGACCTGCGTTAATAATAAAATTATTAAAAATATCCGCACCATGAGCATTGAAATTCGATCCAAATCTGTCCGATTTGTATCTAACTTCGTTAAAATCTCCCATCATCACAACCTCACCGGCCCATTGGTTCGATACATGAGAAAGATAATCCCATAATAGCCGTTTATCTCTAACATCATGTGGCGCATATACCACAACAATAAGGATATCCATCCCCGATTTAATCCACACACCACGAACAATGACAAAATAATCCGACACAGTAACACTGTCCTTACGAAACGAATTTGGGTCCCAAATACAAAGAATCCCTCCAGAATTACCAATAGAGTCACTATGAACGTAATCAAAGTTTACATTACCCCAACAGAGTCTCACACTAAGTAAATCAATAGACTCCATCTTAGTTTCTTGTAACCCCACGAAACTCACTTTATTCTTATTACACAACTCCTTTACCCAATCTTTTTTAGCCTTTTGGGCGAGGCCTTGAACATTTAAAGACAGAAAATTCATCTATTAACCCCGTACCCTCCTTGTGATTCAATTATTTTGGTAATATCATTCGCACACCCATCCATATTATACCCCATTGTTATACCCACCTTCATAATTTCCTCCATGACACTTAAGATAGATCCACCAGTACGTGGTATTTCAGACATCTTGAATTTCCTTGGACCTGCAGAATTAGTTTTAGCACCATCACTATTCATGTTATCTTCACGTTCAACCTGATGCACAGACTCATTATCACCATTTAACTGATTATCACTTATATTCTGGACCTGATCATCCTTTGACTTTGAACCATTCTTTTCCACACTTGGAAAACACAATCACTACAAATACATACTTGACTTGACAAGTCACTGACACTAGATGCATCACTTAGCATTAAACGCCATTTATTGTCATCATTTAAAAACAGTGAACACTATATAAACCACATACATTGTGGTTCAACTTCAACAACAACATTAAACTAATTCATCAATTCAATTTATTTTCAAACAATGACATTTAAGGTCCTACTACACCATTATGGAAGGTTCACTAGTCCACCTCGTAGAGAATTTGTTGATGAGCTGATTGCTACCATAGATTCGGTAGATATCGACACCTTCTCAGCAAATCAAGTTAAATTAATTTTAACCAACTACGTGGGTTACGATAAAAACTCCCCAACGTTTATTTATATAAAGAAACCTAATTGTAGTCTTGATTCAGGTCTTGTACCATTTGAAGATGCTATACAAGAGCGGGGCACGATACTCATGTATACTCATCATAACCGCCTACATGTGTACGTGTCTCGGGTGGAGCTATCCCCACTCGTCGTTGCAGAGCTGTTCCGTGATGAGACAAACAAAAGGGAGAATCAAGGAAAACCATCTTGTGCAAAAAAGTTATTTGACTAGTTACTAAGAAACAATTTTTAATAATTGTTTGTAGCATGTAATGTCCTTGTTCTAGTGTGTAACAATAAAAAATTATTATATTGAAAAAACAATATGAAGAAAAAATGGGTATCAACTTTACCATTCGCAATTATTATATATATACCAGTATACAACTCCATATTTTCAACAAATTCATTTCAATTAACATTTCTTACATTCCAAAGATGTCGACTTCATCAAATACTACTTTCGAGTTCGATGTAAACCACAACGGAGAATTTAAACTTAACCCCCTAACCTACCAACATGGTTCATTACTGAATATTTACGTTCCACAAATGGGTTTTGAGATAATGTGTTAGCTATCTAAAATGGAAAATACCAAGACAATGTCAATACTCTTTACTACCTGATTGCCACCAAACTACGCATTATCAGTATGAAACAAATTAAGCATGATAGCATACTAATGTTATTTATGAACATTGCTAAAAGTGTTGGGAAGCTCCAGATTTCGTTTCTCATACTCATAGATTTAATCGACGGTGTTGATATTCCAAACGATGTTTCTTTGGAAGAATCATTTGCAGGTGAGGGAATTTCTAAAGAAACAAAAGTATAACTCGAAGAATCACTCAGGCTATCTACATCACATGCAATAAAAAAAAGAAAAAAAAAGTTCGGATTACTATGGCTTATGGGGTGAACTAGGTTTTATTAACAAAACAAAACCTCATACACCCTACACGCAAACCTTTTTCAATTTTGTGGTTCATAATAGTGGTCAGTTGGTGCTCGATGAAACGAATAACACGATGTACGTCAACGGTGGAACATTCAACATCAACATTCCAAGAATGAAACTAGCAGATCTGAAACAATATTTGTTAAATATTTTGGGTACAAACATTCATGCTCTTTATTATAAAATACCACACAATGGATTTTCAGTAACCGTTAAGCTTAGAAACAACTATGATATGCATGTCATGTTTGATATATGTTCAGCGCAGTACAAATTGGAAATCTACATTGACCATATTGGTGTCAATTTTGTTATACACAAATACATTTTCCTAAATGCTAGCTTGGCAGAAATGATGAACCATGTCATAACTGACTATTTAAGTGAAAATAAAGGTATTATAAGGCAGGAAACACAAAATGATTACACTTTCGACCAAATGGTTGAATGGGCGGAACAAGAACACTTTGAATACGAGGAAACCAAGGTATCACATCCGAAGATAGATCTAAGCTCTATGTTGATTCACAACAATAGATCAAAGGAAGAATCATTCGAAGGTATCATTTCAGAAGAACAAAAACAACAACAAGATGAATCACTAAGCTATCTACATCAAATGCAGAAACGGAAAAATAAAAACCAGTTCAATAACAACATTTGAAGAATCATTTGTAATAATATTCATGTAACTCAATATGTATTAACAATGTCTTTTCAATGTACACTTTTTGTTCCACTCTTTCTTAATTAAAACAAGTGAATGACAGTTGATAAAGACTTATCAATGAAAATGTCAATTATCACTTATAAATGTACGATATATGTCAGTGTTTTTTGACTATTTCAGTCACCCTACACACAGAATTCACATGCTATTTCCCCTATATCAACTATGCTATCATCTACAATAGAAACTTGTCTCTCATGCACACACTTCTTCTCTCTACTAACATACTACTTGGCTTATGGAGAAAATGAGGCACATCAAACAATTGTTTTAAAACTACAAAGGGAGATTCAAGCTGAGGAAACACTAGCACATCAATTGTTTTGCAACTTAACACGTTATACAGAGGAAATGCATATCCGTTCGTTACAAATAACAAGGTTGCAAACTCTGCCTACAACAAGCCGTAATACCTACGGATTACATGCTTTACTAATGACACTTGAAGCATATATCCGTACCACAAACATCATTCTACGAACAAGACAACAATTGTTAAGGAGTATTTCTGCAAAGCAAAAACTTCGTTAACAATTACATGGCAATATAGATTATAGAATTTTGTTGCTAAATACCACAAGGCCAACCATGTGTGTTCCTGTTATTTGTTGTTGTTTTGTTTCCAGTTATGTTAAATAAGGTTGTCAATCAAATAGATTATATGTGGTTTAATTGCTATGTATAAGTTTTTTCAATATATTATATGAATCGATTATTTTTTATTCATAATGCATAAAAAAGTACTCAATCAACATGCTGTCTATCACTGCACATTTCACGTGATTTACAACATGATTTGACAACACAAATTTTTTAACTGTAACATATAAGACAACTCAATGATAATGTTGTCTATCACTTCAAATTACACGTGATTTACTAAAGTATCTGTTAAGTAATTGACTATAAATAGACATATTTTAAGCACTCTTACTCACAAACATTTTTATCCTTCACACAACTTATTAATTTTATCTTTTCATTTTCTACCATGGCTAGTAACCCAGAAAACATTAGGTTAACTGTCCTTATGAAACTACAAGAAGCAATTGACGAAGAAGCTATTTTGGAGGAACAAATTTTAGCCTTGATGCATCGCTTTGCTGATAGGTTTATGGATCGTAGGGTTGAAATTAACAATCTGATGGTTTTGCACGATCACCCACTTGTCGACTATGGCAAGTACGCCCTAGGATGCATGACTGGGGCGGACATGAAAAAATGTGTATACTTGAGAACCGTCAAGGATGAGTTGCTAAGGAGCATGGAAGAAAAACGTCAATTGATGGCGAACTACAGAGACATGTTAAAGCATTATTGTTTAACACCAGTTTGCTAACCATGTATGTCGTTGTGTGTTGTTATTTTTATGTTTTCATATCGTCTAAATAAGGTTGGCCATGTACTCCACTAGAGATCTGGTGATTCTCATGTTGTAATGCTTTTTAATGACTACCTTTAACTTTTATGCTTTCAATTCCAACTTTTATAATTGCAAAAATATAGGTTTAAAATTTTTTAAAATTTCTTTTTTTAACAAAATGAACAACTGACACATTTTGCACCATCGTATCTTATGCATATTAAAAGTAATTTTAGTAAATCTTTATTCATTAAGTAGAGCTCATCAAAGACTACACAGATAACCAAATAAACTATTTTAAATAAAACATTTGAGTATCCAAATACGTACGCAAAAATGCCCGAGATCTTTAATTTCAATAAACAAAACATGGTATACCCTAAACCCTAATATTATACCTCACCAGACTTGGAAAAAAAAACAAAAAAAATTATTAAATGTAAATCGCGTGACTTATTGCGCGATCCACAATTTATATTTTTTTTTATTTTTTTTATTAATCTCACGAACCAATATCTCGCTGACACGTGTGCAAATGTATATCGCGGGGGGGGGGGGGGCACGCGATTCATATGGGCATTTTGAAAAAAAAATTGTCAAGGTCAAAACTAGATAACACTCTTCTCAATCGGCTACTGCGAAATTTTTCGCTTTTTGTCTTATTCGCCTACTGAGTGCTAAACAGTCGAATAAATAATGAGGGGCATTTAAATAAGTGATTCACTTCGCCATGTCCAAATATCTATTCGCCTACTTTTGTTAACTTCAATATAAGTACGTGTGTATTATCGATGTAAATAAAATAGTGCATATATGTTTTTTTTAATATTGTTGATTTCATATGTTTTTAGTGCAATTTTTTTTTGCTTATATTGGTAATTGCATATATTTTTCTAGTGTACACTTTTTAATCTTTAAACTTTATAACTAAAAACATAAACACATATATGTAACCTCAAAATTAACAAATCAAGAACATAAATATCATTATTTTTGTTTGATATTAAATAAATTACAATTCAAAAACAAAGTATTATCAAATTCACTATAACATATGTGCACTCTTCCAACAAAAATGCATTCACGCCTCGCGAACATATGTGCACTATAAATTGTATACACAAAATTTGATATAAAATAAAATACAATTCTAATACAAAAATGTGTCTTGTTAAATAAAGATGCACACGTCATTCAAAAACATGAGTGCACTCTTCTAAAAACATACGTGCACACTTCACTTTCTCATCAAATACCTTAGAACATATGAGCACCGTTTCAAGAACGTATATGCACATTGCGCTTTCTCGTCAATGTACTTGTATCTCATTCTACACTAGTGTCTTTACATCTTTATCATGATCAACACTTGTGTCATTTTATACCTGAATCTTTTTAATACCTGAAATTACAAACAATTTTTGTATTATTATGAACAACTAGTAAACACTAATGCACAAATTAATACATACATGCATACATATTTTTTTGATTTTATATCAACATTAAAAAAGATATGCACCCGCATTCTTTTTCATCTAAATGACCATCCTTGTCTTTTTCTCATGTTTGATAAGATTTACTTATGGTTCTTGTCATTAATTTTGATTCTAGTGAATTACATGTGTATACGGCAAAAGAGTAAGACATCATTTTCACATATATCTAAATGATCAAAGTTTGTTTATGCTCCTTTCTTGATACACACATACGCTCTTCAGTGATTACTACTTTAAAATTCAAAGTTACACCTTACAAAATAAATAATAGAGTGAAAGTAAATCCAAACCACAACACATATAAAGCAGTAAGATGCACATGTCACAGATTAGACCTCAACATACATGAATTAAAGAAAACAATATACATCTCTCCTACTACTCAAGTCGTAATTTAAGTATTTTTTTTTCTTTTCTTAAAAAAGCCATTATGTAACTAGAGAACGTAAAAGAAAAAAAAACCCAAAACAAAGAATATCTTTTTCTTGATAAAGGACTTTGGCTTTTAGTTTTCTCCGAACAACCGTCATAAATCCTTTTTATAAATAGCAACTGTCTTTGATTTAATTAATTATCTTCTTAATATCAACGAAACGCAACGGAAAAAAACATATGACGAATACATTGGTATTTTTTATTTCTCTAGATTGCACCATGATTAATGACACAAATCACGCACAAGGAAAAGGAATGATAAATTAATCATGTAGACAAAAAGAACGCATCATACCTCTTAGTTGTTTCATTCATGTCTTTCGATTGATTTAGAAACCAGAAAGAATAGATCATATTAAAATAGCCACCAAATAACTTCAAAAATACCATAAGAACAACAATAATGTCTGGCATGGAATGGGTGGTCGGATGTGGTGGTGCCGCCGACTTAAGTGGTCGGATCTGATGATATGAATGTTGGGGTTATTGTGGAGGCTATGGTTTGAGGAAAGATAAATGTATGAGATGAAATAAAATAAATTATGTAACTGATTTTAATCAGTTTCCAAAATGTGTGTAGGAATTTAAAAAAAAATTAATAAATACCATTAATACCCTTTTTTCATTTATAAACATAATTTATATTTTTAAACTTAACCCACTCTTTTAGTTAATTACAATTATGACACTTTTAATCTTAACCTTTGATCAAACTCATCTAATGGTCTATATTCATCATAAATAGTTCTGTAGGTTCTATACAAAAAAATGGTTCTGCAAAGAAAATGTCACTATATATATATATATTATATATATATATATATTATATAATATATATATTTTTATATAAATATAGATATATACTATATATTACATATATATTTTTAAATATCATATATATATATATATACATATATAGATATAAAACTTATAATTATATATATATATATCACATATATATATATATATACTTATATATAGATATTTACATTTATTTATATATATATACATATTATATATATTTACTATTTATATATTATATTTATTAATCTCACGAACCAATATCTCGCTGACACGTGTGCAAATGTATATCGCGGGGGGGGGGGGGGGGGGGGGGGGTGTCCAAGGTCAACTAAATCAACACTTATAACACTCTTCCCAATCGGTTACTGCGAAATTTTTCGCAATAAAAAAAGGATAATATCAGTTGTCTTGAAAACAGGAGTAAAAACAGTGCACTGTCTCCAAAAAGGTAACTAAATCATCCTTTCGACTCATTTACCCCTCCATTTCAAAGGCTATTTTCGTCCTTAAATATACAAACTATCAGAGGTGTTAAATTAACTTAAAAAATGTTTGGCTAAACTTATATAAATTTATGTAAAAAAGTTTTGATAAACTTTAGAAGTGTGATTTACAGATTCCAATTAAAACTTTCAACGCAACTCATATCCCTATTAGTCATTTACTCATCAAAATTAAACCAGTCACTTAAATTTATTAAATTATTAAACATAAACAATAATACACCACCAAAAAGCTTGTGTCCTAATAATATGGCATGTTGTGTGAGAAACTCATTAATCAAATGATTATGGGTTCAAGTCTTGCATAAGAAATATACGATAGTTGTGATATAAATATTGTGAAATAGTTAAAAATTGCCGTTAAAAAAACATCAACTAATACAAACACTTAACATGAATTTATTTACTCTCTTCGTCCCAAAATATGTGGTTATTTTAACTTTTTCGTCCCAAAATAAGTATTCTATTTAACTTTTTCTGATTCAACTCCGAGCTTAAATATTTTCTTTTATGATAAATAAACCAAACAGCTTAAGAGCATAATCCAAACACCCCCTTATAAATACCAACACACCCAAATCCAATTCCACATTTCTCAATTCCATTCTTCACTCTTTCTCTTGCCCATGGCAGAACCAGCAATACCACCATATGACCAAAAAGTAGCCATTCATGCCCAAATGAAATGGGTCATAAGAGATGACTTGCCATTCGACATGTTCGACAGGACTCAATGGACTCAATTCATTCAACAAAATGTCCAACCTGGTTACGAAAGGGTAAGCAAACAAACCATTAAACGTCTTGCTTTTAAGTACTATATTAAAGCAAAAAAAGACTTGATTGCTTACTTTGAAATTTTTCAAGGGAAACTTAGTTTAACTAGTCATGTATGGGATACTGCCTGTATCGGGTTAAAATTCGTTGCTATTACATGTCATTGGATTGATCCTGAGACATGGAAAATGTCCAAAAGGACTATTTGTATTCAGGGTCATGAAGATGTTCATGAAACTATTATGGATTGTGTTGATGATTTTGGGATAAAAGATAAGGTGTTTAGTGTATGTTTTGATGATGTTGGTGATGGTATTTATGCGAAAAAAAAAACACCACATCTATAATAAAAGAAACACCGCTCCGCAGCAACGCGCGGACAACTATGCTTGTTGTTGCTAAATCACACCATTTATCAAACCAAGCATACACAACTTAGGGATATGTTGTTTTATGCTAATACGTTGAAATGTGGGGAGTTTGCGGAGTTTTTGCGCGAAAAGGGTGTTAAGTTTAATGACCCGGGTGTAAACTGGCCTCATATGTGGAATAATGTATACAAAATGTTGCGTTGTATTGTTGCTCAGAAAGCGTTGCTTGTGGAATTTTATGTTAATTGTGATGATGAGAATGATATCGAGGATAGTGATTGGGTAATTGTGGAATCGCTTTTGGGTATATTGAAAGTTTTTCATAGTTCTACGGTTAGGCTATCGAATGCTAAGAGTCCGTCAGCACCACTACTTTTGGGAGAATGTTTGTTGATTTCTGATATGCTTAAGAAGTATAAACAAGACCCCTTTTGGCAACCGGTTATTACAAAACTGCAGTCTGTGTTGCTCAAGTATTACAAAACTATCCCTCCGGTATTTTTGTGTGCAACTGCTTTGAATCCCAAAATTGGAGTTAAAGGTGTTGAGAATATTTTAGAGGATATTGAAGCAAATTTGGGGTTATCAGATGATATGAATGATAATACTTTCGCTAAAGTTAGTATTGCAAAGTTTCGATCTGCTCTACAAGAAGTGTTTGATCATTATGATTCGATGCATAAATCTCGACCTCGTGAGCAAGCTCCTGTTAAATCTACTGCAAGAAACATAATACATCAATCGGTGTCACGAAAAAGATCAGCAAATGGGACTATTTCAAGTGATTTGGAGTTATATAACAAGACTGACTTCTCACAAGTTATGACTAGTGATGATGAAGAAACAAAGATGTTGGAATGGTGGAGCGTTAAGGGCTGTCATCTGTATCCTGTTTTGGGTGAAATGGTGCGTGATTTACTAACGGTTCAAGCGTTTGTGGAAGATTTGGAGTATGCTTTTTGTTTAAAGGGTAGGGAATTGGATGAGGAAACGAGTATGGGATATCCGTGGTGGTTGCAAAGGCGTATTTTCTTGAAGGAGCATTTTAATGAAGTTGGATGGGAAGATAATGGTGAATTGGCTGAAGATCTTGAAGGAGAATGTGAAAGTCATAATTATGATAAGCTATCTGATGCTTCCGATGAGGAATGAAGTTGTCTAGTTGACGATGATTCAAGACGTTGTGAAGCTACTGCTGATGAAGAATGAAGTTTTTGCAGACTAGATTAAGAATATGGAATATGTTTTTATCTCTCGGAAATTTACTAGTGGGTGATGCTACCTTTGTTTTTAATTCAGTTAAGCAACTCTCTTTATGTTTAACTCTCTTTTAGTCGTGTTTGACTAATGCTTTTGCTTATAGAATTTATCTTGAAAGCTTTGAACATATAGTTTTAACTAATCTGTAAGACTGTAACATTATCATTTGAAAACGCAAAATACTCCTACAATTGCAGAGACATAAAGTTTGGTGTTTGGATGGAATTTCAGTTCAGATAAGAAATCAGTACCATGTTTGGATGCAACTCATAGTGTTTGGATGAAAGCATGTTCAAATAGCTAATCCCAATCACACCTAAGCTATTAAAAATACTCCTAAATACTACTTTTTTTGTTTTTTTACAATTGTGCTCAAGTATAAAGCCTAAAATTCTTATTGCAATATTATTCAAGGAATGATCCACGCTAAATTAGTTGCTCTGATGAGAGGATCAGAAGCTTAAAGATGCAAACGGCAGTTAGAACAGACGTTAACAGATCGATTTCCGCCGTAATTGTCTCCGGCTGAGCTAGGGAACATAGCAAATTTATGACTGCCATACTTCTTGAATTTTGGGAATTTTTTTTGGTGTTAAATAAACTTTTTTTAGACCTTCAAATTTTGATTAGATTCATTAAACACCCATCGGAGCATAAAGTCACACAGTTCATCAAATTTGGTCATTTATATTTTAGCAAGTCTAATTTGATTTCTAGCCAAACTCTGCAGATTAACATTATGCAAAAACAATACCTAGCAAGCACAACACATCATATCCAAGGGGCAGAAATTTTCTTTTATTGTATAGATTATGAGGACATTATTCATATTATTGAACACATATGATCAGATAGACACGCATATGCAGCAAACTCTAGATCAGTTGTGATTTTGGGCTTGTTTGTATGGAGTTGTCTCTGCAGATTTCCTGCAACATGTGCACCGTCCGTTCCCGTCTCTACCGCAGCAAGTTTGACCAAAGGGACATTCGTTGGGAGGCATATGGAAATGGAAACCTCTACCACCCTTTCCTCCACGCCTAGCAGCACCTCCTCCGCGTCCTATAATACCACCTGGGATACCATCAGCATTAATCTTACCATCATCTGCATCATTTCATGAACCACACATATTATTTGATCATACCGTATATAAAAAAACTATATTCAATGAAAGTTATATTTAAGCTAGCTAAAAGATAAAAACAACAATACTATTAAAGAACTCGCACCCAACAATAAAATTAACTGAATAACATTGATGACGTCATTATTAGCTTAAAATAACCCGGAAGCGATTCTCTTGGTGACAGAAAAATGTTAAGATAATTTGGTTTGAAATTGAATATGGCGTTGTAGCCAAAGTTCACCCCAGCTGAATTTATTGTAACTTCCATGCATGCATGTTTGTTATTTTAACTTTTTGCTAGCTTTCTTCATATAGATATATATGTTGTAAGAAATAGAAGAAACTAAAACAGTTAAAAATGACAAAGATTAATATGTGAGTATTGTTTTATCAGTATAAATGAAGGAAATAATAGTATTAGTTTTCGATGTGAATGTAATGCAATACCAATGATACGAATATGATCTACTCACTGTCATGGCTCGAGCCTCGAGGCCTCCTTAGCCGTAACAACTTCAGAGGTAATGAGAAGAACAGCAGCAAAAGCTAATGCAAGAAGAAGGAATGTCTTTGAAGCCATTTAACTGGTTTCTATAGAAGGAAACGTATATGGAAGAAGGATGATCAATGATGTAGCTCACTAAACTTGTCTATTTATAGAAGGAATTATATGGAATAAAGATGAATAATCACGTACTACACTACACTGGTCCATTTATAGAAGGATCTACAAAGATATTCAAAATACTATTCCACATTGGTTGCCTTCTAGGAAGTTGGGTCCAAATTATTTGTATGCACAGCTACTTTTCAGATACAATGCCATACATTCCCTTGGTGCACAGAATTATCTTTATGCACTATGCAGTTATAGAAGTTCTGTTCATAAGCTTGATCTTCAAGAGTGTAGAACATGTGACCAAACATATTTAGCTTTGAGGAATATTATTGTTTAGTATATTGTTCAAGTTATATTTTTCCTTTTGAAACGGCAATTATGTTAAAAAGTCTACCAAGGAGCTAGTTAGGCAAAACAATTACATAGAATATAAGGGGGTTTTATCATATAAGTTGGTTAATTTGCATTAAAAAATCTGAAATTAAATCGCAATCAATATGACAGTAGCTCGTAAGTCTTTGTGACATACGTGTAGGAAGGAGAAAATGTTAAGAAGATATAAATGCAAAAATATGTGAAATGTTGGGTAATCTTGATGGGTCACGGATCAGCGGGTACGGGTCAGTATGTGGGGCACAGTTATGTTGAATAAAAGAGTTGATATAGTCCATGTATGACCGAGTAGTATTATGGAAGACCAAGTAATAGTCTTTTAGTTAGTTCGTTCCTGTTTAGTAGGAATAGTAGTGCACGTTTATGTGTTTAGTTTTAGTATAAATAGAATAGTGTGTAGCATGTTGTAACTCGTATCAGTTTCCCTTATTAATAAAAAGCATTGGAACCAACATTGCTCTTTTGATAGGTGTTATTGTGTGGTGTGAGTTCAGGTTTAAAGAGACTGATTCCTCATGTGGTATCAGAGCCAAAGGGGTTCATAGTGTGTGGCAAGAAAGAAAGAACCGAATGCCTTCTATGTACTAAGGCAGCGAAAGACGAAAACAAGCGGCAAGTCCTTTTTATCACAGCGGGTGACCACAAGAACGCAGCAGCAAGGAATGTTTGGAGGAAATTAGCAAGAAGCAGTGTGAAAGAACGCAGCAAGATAGCAAGAGAAAGCAACAAGAAAGATAGCAAGAGAATGCAGCAAGAAAGGTAGCAAAAGAACGCAGTAGAAAGATAGCAAAAACTGTTTTTGGAAAGCAAGAAAGTAGCAATAAATCACAACGAGAAGAACAAGAAAGGAAGCAAGAAAGTAGCAACAAGTTATCGCAAGTTAGCAAGCAAGAAGGTTGTTGCATAGTCTGTAGCAAGTAGCAGGTAAGACAACCATAACAAGTAGAAAGTTTCGCGTTTGTAGCAAGTAGCAAGCAAGAAACAATCGTAAGAAAGCAAGAATCGATAAGCAAGAAGCAAGAACAAGATCAAGACCGGTAGTTTAGCAAGAAATCAATACCGTTTTGGAACTTGAAAGTTTAGCAAGAAATTTTAGCAAGAACTTTAAGCAAGTAGTATGTGACCGAGACCGGGACCAAGAAAGAGACCGTGTTCGTGATTATGATCGTAAGAGCCGAGACCGTGAAAGATCATCAAGACTATGGGGGTGAATGTTGGGCAATCTTGATGGGTTACGGATTAGCGGGTACGGGTCAGTATGTTGGCCCAGTTATGTTGAATAAAAGAGTTGATATAGTCCATGTATGACCGAGTATTATGGAAGACCAAGTAATAGTCTTTTAGTTAGTTGGTTCCTGTTTAGTAGGAATAGTAGTGGTGCACGTTTATGTGTTTAGTTTTAGTATAAATAGAATTGTGTGTAGCAGGTTGTAACTTGTATCAGTTTCCCTTATTAATTAAAAGCATTGAAACCAATATTGTTGTTTTGATAGGTGTTTTTGTGTGTTGTGAGTCTGGGTTAAAAGGGACTAATTCTTTCATGTAGTATCAGAGCCAGAGGAGTTCATACCTGGTGTGTGGCAAGAAAGAAAGAACTGAATGCCTTTTATGTACTAAGGCAACGAAAGACGAAAGCAAGCAGCAAGTCCTTTTTAAGTTATCGCAAGTTAGCAAGCAAGAAGGTTATCGCATAGTCTGTGGCAAGTAGCAGGTAAGACAACTATAACAAGTAGAAAGTTTCGGGTTTGCAGCAAGTAGCAAGCAAGAAACAATCATAAGAAAGCAAGAATCGATAAGCAAGAAACAAGAACAAGATCAACACCGGTATTTTAGCAAGAAATCAATACTGTTTTGGAACTTGAAAGTTTAGCAAGAAATTTTAGCAAGAACTTTGAGCAAGCAGTATGTGACTAAGACCAGGACCGAGAAAGAGACCGTGTTCGTAATTATGATCGTAAAAGCCAAGACCGTGAAAGATCATCAATACTGTGGGGGTGAATGTTGGGCAATCTTGATGGGTCATGGGTCAGCGGGTACGGGTCAGTATGTGGGGCCCAGTTATGTTGAATAAAAGAGTTGATATAGTCCATGTATGACCGAGTATTATGGAAGACCAAGTAATATTCTTTTAGTTAGTTGGTTCCTGTTTAGTAGGAATAGTAGTGGTGCACGTTTATGTGTTTAGTTTTAGTATAAATAGAATAGTGTGTAGCAGGTTGTAACTTGTATCAGTTTCTCTTATTAATTAAAAGCATTAAAACCAATATTGTTGTTTTGATAGTTGTTTTTGTATGGTGTGACCACAAGAACGCAGCAGCAAGGAATGTTTGAAAGCAGGAAATTAGCAAGAAGAAGAGTGAAAGAACGCAGCAAGATAGCAAAAGAAAGCAACAAGAAAGATAGCAAGAGAATGCAGCAAGAAAGGTAGCAAAAGAACGCAGCAGAAAGATAGCTAGAACTGTTTTTGGAAAGGAAGAAAGTAGCAAGAAATCACAGCGAGAAGAACAAGAAAGCAAGCAAGAAAGTAGCAGCAAGTTATCGCAAGTTAGCAAGCAAGAAGGTTGTCGCATAGTCTGTAGCAAGTAGCAGGTAAGACAACCATAACAAGTAGAAAGTTTCGGGTTTGTGGCAAGTAGCAAGCAAGAAACAATCGTAAGAAAGCAAGAATCGATAAGCAAGAAGCAAGAACAACATTAAGACCGGTATTTTAGCAAGAAATCAATATCGTTTTGGAACTTGAAAGTTTAGCAAGAACTTTGAGCAAGTAGTATGTGACTGAGACCAGGACCGAGAAAGAGACCGTGTTCGTGATTATGATCATAAGAGCCGAGACCGTGAAAGATCATCAAGACTGTGGGGGTGAATGTTGGGCAATCTTGATGGGTCACAGATAAGCAAGTACGGGTCAGTATGTGGGGCCCAGTTATGTTGAATAAAAGAGTTGATATAGTCCATGTATGACCGCGTATTATGGAAGACCAAGTAATAGTCTTTTAGTTAGTTGGTTCCTGTTTAGTAGAAATAGTAGTGGTGCACGTTTTTGTGTTTAGTTTTAGTATAAATAGAATAGTGTGTAGCAGGTTGTAACTCGTATCAGTTTCCTTATTAATAAAAAGCATTAAAACCAATATTGCTGTTTTGATAGGTGTTATTGTATGGTGTGAGTTCGGGTTTAAAGGGACTGATTCCTTCATGAACTATGTTTTATAGACGACTTCGAGTAGACTTTGTATTTGACTATATGACTTGTCGTTATTGAGCTTGTTATACAAGAATTAGCCACCTTACAATGGAGTATTAATGAGAGGTGATGTTTACACGACATGCATGTTCAACATCACACATTCACACGCACAAAAAATAATATGCTATTTTAGAAAACTAAAATAGCGATGGTTTAAACTCTTCTTGATTGGTTAAAATAAAAGGAAGATTAATAAGAATTTACATGCATTGTCTCATGAATTTCAAAGACATTGAGGTGGCAAAACAGGCGAGCAACGGGTACGGGCCCGATTGAGCATGGGCTTAAATGGGCATGAGCACAAACCGACACAGGTCAAACGAGCTCATGTCATGTGAATAACTTTAGAAAAGACTCATAGCGACAAAAAAAATTCCCCAAACATAATTCCTCATTTATATTTGTATAAATAAATATATTATATTTATAACATTAAAAAGAACAATTACTATCTTCTACAACCAATAGAAAAAATGTGCCTGTTAATGCATATTTAACTTTTGAAAAGATCATACATGCCCATTTTTAAAAAGGAGAGGCTAAATGCGCTCAAATATTTTACAAATTAGTCCTTATAAGCTTATTTTTATGATTTCGGACACAAATTACCACTTTTGTGCTTAGATGTGTGAATGTTTATGTTATTAAGCAAGATCTAGGCATAAGGTAGCTAATTGTGCAAGAGAAATCAAGTTAAAAGGTCAAAAAGGGTGATTATAAGGCGATTTTTGGTGAAAAAATTCGTATATTTCGTCATTGCGTTTTGACAAACTGGCAAAATTCATGTTGCGTTTTGATGTTCTTCATGTTGCGTTTTGATTTTATTCATGTTGCGTTTTGATTTCTTGGTTGCGTTTTGCTTCATTGCGTTTTGATTGCAGGTTGCGTTTTGAAGAAATTTCATTGCGTTTTGAAGAAATTTCATTGCGTTTTGAAGAAATTTCATTGCGTTTTGAAGAAATTTCATTGCGTTTTGAAGAAATTTCATTGCGTTTTGAAGAAATTTCATTGCGTTTTGACAAAATTTCATTGCGTTTTGAAGAAATTTCATTGCGTTTTGAAGAAATTTCATTGCGTTTTGAAGAAATTTCATTGCGTTTTGACCAAATTTCATTGCGTTTTGACCAAATTTCATTGCGTTTTGACCAAATTTCATTGCGTTTTGACCAAATTTCATTGCGTTTTGACCAAAGTCACTGCGTTTTGGTGTCACTGCGTTTTGGTGTCATTGCGTTTTGGTGTCACTGCGTTTTGGTTAAAGATAGCACTGCGTTTTGACAAGAAATCTTGTGTGAAGAAAAGGGTTTCAGTAAAACAGCCATAACTTTTGATCCGTAAGTCCGTTTCAGTCAAGTGAAATGCAATGTTTTTCAAGTTGTAGAAATCTGTTTGAAAGTTCATTATAAGCTTCTTTTTCAACCATATCATTTGTTTTGAGAAACTCAGCCTTAAGCAAAGGACTTTTTGCTTGATATTGTTTAGCATCCTGGTCAATCTCTCCTCCTCTGTGACACATATTTGTTGAATCGGGAGTGGTATTGCTATCAACCTTTTGTTCATTAGCAAAGACATTATGTGGAGCAGTCAAATGTACCTTAGCAGAGGGCACTTGGTCATTTACTGGTCTGATATTTACATCCACAACATGTGTGATGTAAGTCCTTGAACTGCTGCTTGTATCATGCATATCTGACTTTGT
>BQNB010096194.1:0-12817 GCA_026074375.1 Tanacetum coccineum
TGATCCAAATAATTCTGTAGGCTTTTCTTCGTGTTAAATAAACAATAAGCTCATAAGCCTCTCAAGAAAGCTTAATTACTTAAACAAACAATATAACAATAATCTAGAAAAGTAAGCCCACAACTCTCTCAAAAAAGCTTAAACAAACAGTATTAGAAGAATGCAGAAAACGAAGTTGTTCAGTTCCTTATCATTGAATTTGGGTTGTTCAGTTCCTCATCAGTCCTTTACAATAAATTTTCGCCGTTCCAAAAGACTGTTGAAATAAAATGTATCGCAAAAACATGACAGAACACGCCACCAGTCACTCTAAGAAGTGACTAATATTTTCGGAATGGATGTAACATAGCCATTAAAATTCTAATGTAAATAAACGTCAAACTGATGGAGACCTTTTCATATACAATTTGAGCAAAACACTAACAACTTGTTGCCACGAAAATGCTCGTGATAACTACCAACAAAAAGAATGATCACACCTATTAAATCTAAAGTGTTGTTATAAATATACACCATTAACGGGTATGGCCTGGGCTGTGCACATATGCATCATCCCCTCAAATTTACATCCACAAAAACTCGACAACAAAACAAACTTTACAGTGCAAAATGCTTGCTGCAGAAAACCCAAATGCAAAATTTTACTTTTCTTCTGTACTTCATGTTTGATCTGATGAAGATGCAGAATTTTTTGATGTTAAGGCATGGATAGTAGATTGCGTGGCAACCAACTTCTCACGAAGCATAACGTTGTATTCATAGAGGTTTTTAAGGTTTTCCTGGATTTCGGCAATGCTGATTTCAGAACCAGGCCTCATTTCTGCCAACAAAGGAGATAAAAGACAAAATCAGCATTATATGAGTGCATATTACGTTTGTGTTCATTTGTTACTGTATTTACCTAATGATGGCGGCAGAGGTATACCAGCATTATCTATTGAATGCGTGGTACTAATTCCATTATTTTCTTCTTCATGTTTCACATCTAGTACAACCTGCAAATAAGAAGAATACAAGAAAGCTATCACATGTTTTCTAGGATTCTAGCCTAGATCGACAAACACATATATGCATATCCATATGTATGTCTATGAACATATATACTCATGTCTGTATGTATGTAAGAATTTATTTATATATGTCGATTTTCTTCCCAAAGGCCAAAAGGATGAAACAAGTAATTACTAAAAGATAATGACTTCTAACTCCTTACCTTGTCACTAGGTGTGCTAACTTTATTGTTGAATCGTGTTTGCTTCGTTCGGTTAAATGATGATCCTTTTGGCACCGCAAAACAATTGCAATTTGTCGTTCCCACAAATTCCCCCTCTTCAACCGGCAATATTCCACCACCCCATGTAAAGCTCACGTACTTCCTTAGCTAGTTTCAATAGTAATATAATCAATCAGAATTCAAGTGTTCAAACGTGTTGACCGAAAGTAATTCAGTTATGTGTTTAGTAAACGTGCTTTTTGGATTATTTATGTAAGTTATAGCTATAATGAACACAAATGCATATTTACAGAAAAAAGGAGACAGCTTGTGAAATAGGAGTAAAAGTCTATAAAATCAAGTTAATTGAACGGGTAAATACGTAACTTTAGCTTGACCATAGATAGAAAGTTTTTCTGCCACAAGTATGAAACTGATTATATGACTTTCAAACGTTCAAACTAATTGTGATACTAATCTAAGGCAACATACCTTATTCCAGCGTACTTGGGCTTTCCGGCGATTTCTAATACTTCTCATCACCACATCCTCGTTACGGAACCTCTTGAATCTGCATTCAAGCTACAAGGATACAAAGTGTCAATGGCATAAAGTACACCATTAACAGACGACTCTTTAAACCGAAGGCTGGAGCAGTTTTTTCATTTTTTAAAGTACAAAATACCGTTGTTTCAAGTGTATATTATTCAAACTAGAGAAAAACCAATCATGTAACCCATCCATTTTTGGATATAAGCTAATTCTAAAGAAAAAATGACTAAGCTGGTACCAAAACAGTTTAGAGCATTTCAATGTTCAGTTCCAAAAATTCTGGTACAAATGTTTGTTCAGACAGAGAAAAAGAGAGTATTTAACAGAAAAGGAATAAGAAACGTACTTGCACCAAAAAGTAGAAAAAGACGCCAACACTAATGCAATACAAGCCACCCAAATCAGCAAGAAAGCCCACTGCATTCTTCCAAAAACAATATATGTTAGATCACTATAATTAACTCGAAAGTTTGTGCCACAAAAGTGTTTGAACAAGGGGAATGTAAAAAAAAACCTTTAATGACCAAAGTTGACCATAACTAATTTACTAAATAACTTGCATCTATCTATGACTAATGGGAATAATGTGATATTAGCAGCAACCATCAACAAATCATTACATTAACTCAAGACATCCTAATGAGTGTTTGACGCATTTTTAAAAAGTGACAGTGTTTGAATGTGCTATATGACCAAAAAAGAATCTTGGATGAACAAATGAGAGACCTTTGTGAAATGAAACTCAACTAAAATAAAAGCCAAACACCGCCTAAGAAGAAAACAATATAATATCAGCAAATGACTCACCAGGCCCAAGAGTGCTTTGACTGTCAATTTCCACAATGTAAGACGAAAGATAACTGAGATATAAAGTAGTATTGACGAGTCCATCACTAGATCCCTGTAGAGAGGCCTGCAGCTGGCTTGTCTCATTATAAGATGAACCCGGAAGGAAATCATGAAATAGCGGCTGTATGAGCCTTAGATTGTGTTTATTCCGGTATATTCTTGGAAACAAATTAAACTGCAGAATATTTGGATCTTTTCCTCTATATGTAACAAACTTTGCACTGTTAGTGCTTCCATTCCTCAGAAAACCGCTAACAAAGCTCATATGCTTTTTGTGAAGGCGGTCTCTGGAAGTCAATTTAAATTCAAAACCAGCAGCGGTTGCTGGTACATTCGGCAGATCAACAAACTGCCATGTAATGTATATATTGTCACTATAAAGCTGGCAATCGTCACATTTAAGAGATATAGTCGGACCCTTTGTGGTGTTTTCGCAAGAGAATTTGACGAAAGAGGAAAGGGGTGAGGTTCTAGAATCAATGAAACCAGGACTTCCAGTGACTATATTTCCGAAACCTTGTAGATTGGAACAGCTCATGGTGGAGATGGTTGTTATGTTGAATTCCATGTCATTATGAAAGGAAGCCAAGTCAGGTGCATTTGATGCTAGAACATTGTGTATCTCCATGGTTCTCATTGATATAACTTGGTAAAGCAGCCTGTGACGGGGAAAAATGCAAATATGTAAGGTTAAACACAAGTGAAACAAGGGGTCGGAATGAAGAGACGCTTGAAAATATGATTTATATGTGTCACCATACTATCACACTTTCATATTAGATACTTGATCTAAAGATCTATAGTTGCTTACCTACAGGATGTTTGGATGTGCCTATCGAAAGTATCACATGATACTGAATAATCAGATAATCAGCTATAATTAAAGGAGTTTTAAAACATGGTGTTTGAATGCGCTTCTTCTGTTGAAAATTGTGATAATCATCAGACAATCGGATGTTTTAAGTGTTTACAAAAGTCTTAGTTTTTATTAGTTAATAGATAAAATTGACTAAAAAACATCTTCGTTAAAAAACAATAGAGACCGTTTGTAAAAACGCGAATAGATATAATGTCACTCAAATCCGGAAAAAGATGTAAATATTATATTACCTAGAATAATCTGTTTTATCAGTTTCAAAACTGATTATCCAGAAGTGATTGTTTGCCCCCTAGATAGTACGATAATCAGAAGCATATAGCATCATATGTTTTTTCAATCATTAAAAACCCATTACTATGACCTCAAGTCCATACAAATCAGTTTTAAAACGTGAATCCAAACAACCCCCACCCCCACCACCACCACCACCCCCCTCCTTAAATTACATCATTTTCGTTCAGCTATAATCAATTTAACAAACATAAATCATCAATAATGTTTTTCTCTGTCAAACTGTCTCTCTTATCCTCATGACACGAATCACCGTTTATGATTATTATCTTGATTATAACAAACTAAAAACGATGTAGATGACATGATTATGATATTATAGGTATGTAACCAAAAAGAAGTCTGAAAGTTCAGGAGCGCATATGCCTATTTTTCCATATATAGAACTGAATAGATTTGGGAAGCAAGGCCGTCTTTGAGGGTGTGCGGGATGGGCGACCGCACAGGGCCTCAAAAATTTTAGGGGCCCCAAAATTTGTCCCCTTAACAATATGTTAAACGTTTAGATAACTAATTTGCATTATATTTTATAAAAATGACATTTTAGATATAATATTTCTTCTCGAAAGGTCTCATTATGTAATTTCGCACAGGGCCTTAAAAAAGTTTAGAAATTTAGAGACGGCCTTGTTGGGAAGTAGATATGAAATTTAGTAGTGACTCACGCAGCAAACAAACCAATAAAAAGAATCCAACTTCCAACTGAGAAAGCTCCACCAAGTTCAGTTTTTCGTTTCTTGACAACGTTTTGATCATCCTACATAAATCACATAAACAACGTAGAACAATCAATATACACAGTCCAAGAAAATACAAAATACTGGTCACATGTTCACAATGATGATCGGAAAAAAATAAACATATATACATAGGCATATGTGTAAGGTACTAGATGGGACTGTTTGTCAAGAACAAAAGAAAATTACCAAACCCCGTTTAACAGAACATATAGAAGATACTAATCCTACATTATCCTACTCCGTATTTCAATGGGCATTGTGCACATAAAAGGAGACCTACCTTAAACATCAACATAAAATGCATATAACAAGTTTATAATCGCAGAAGTAAATGTTATGAACCGGTAATCACCCTCGTCCCCAATGGCCCATTTTGGTATTAATTGGAATGAATCGGGTCTTTTATCTGAATATGAACTTATACTATAAGCCCTTAAAGGTTGATTTTCGAAGGCTGAATGCATTTGCAGTTTGCCCTATTTCTGAAGGCAAAGAATAACTTCACTGGCTTAAATTCCTAATCCATAGATGAAGATTCATATTTGGTAGTATTAAATTATAGAGATTAGAGGCTATGGGATACGGTAAACCATGTTGGCCAGAGCGACAAAAACAGATCAATTTCCCTTTCCCAAATCCCAACCCCTTCAGGTTAATCCCCTAATTAACTCAATAACAGATATTAGTAACAGTCACAAACCATAAGCTTTTTTTGTAAATTTGAATTCACAGTATGATGCATCAACTAAAAGGGTCAAATCTTGCTGTTTCTTAAATCAAATTCAACAAATTGTTCTAGGTTATTTATCTTCAGCATATGCACAAATTTAAAGCAATCAAATATTTAGCACATTTGAGTCATAAAAAGTCGAAATATAGAATCAAATCTAACAACTACAGCTACAAGCCACCACTCAGCATAAAAAGTAACAACTAAAGGGTCAAATCCAGTTGTTTCCAGCCTCGGATTTAACAGCTTATGCGCAATTTCAAAGTAAATAAACATTCTAAATAAGGAACTAAATCTTAAAAATCACATCTTGAATCCAACACTCAACAATTAGAAACAAGAACTTCTGCATAATTTTCAGTTCCACTTTTTACCAAACTGAACTTCAACAACAAATTAAGCCCAATCTTCAACCCATCAGCTACTTAACCATTTGACTTCCAAAAGTCAAAATTAGTATCAAAATTAATCACCACCCTCAATCAATCAGAAAACCAAAAGGGCAAGTAACTAAATCTAACACCCAACAAGTTAATAACAAGAACTTAAAAGGGTCAAATCCATTCTATTTTTCAAACTCAAATTCAACAACAATTTTTACCCAAATTTCAACCCATTAGCACATTTGACTTTTCAAAAGTTAAAACAAGTACCAAAACTCAATCTCATCTAAAATCCGTCAACAATTACTCAAAAAACCAAAAGGGTCAAATCCAAGATTCAATTTTTAAGGGAAATTCAACTTTCAAGAAAAGAATTACCAGCCAATGACGTGTAGAAAAAGTAACATCCAATCTACTAATCCACCATCTCAATCTAAACAAATTACTACTCCCATCACCAAGCTTACCACCAAATGATCTAACAAAAACACAAAACAACAACCAAGAAGCAACAACAACAAGTGTAGTTTCAAGAAAGACAGCTTGTGATTGTGTAAACTTTTTTATAGTATCAAATGCAAAGATGTTTGCAGGTATGTTTATTGAGTAGTCAACTCCTGAACCAACCAAGAACTCATTTTCTTGTTGGCTACTTGTGAATGGTGAACATGTGTTTTGGGTTGTGTTGTAATAGTAACCTGGGTTGCAAGCACATAAAGATGTGTTGTATTTAAAGAAGTTGTGGCTTGGACACTGCATGTTTTGTGACAAACACACAGATTAAAGGGTGTGGTTTTCTGACAAGAAAATAGTATGTTTGAGACCAAATTAAATGAAGGTGTTGTTGTGTTTGACTTGGGAAGAGGAAGACCATTTGCTTTGGTTTTATTTCCTTTTTTTAGACTATAGCTTTCTTGCACTCTATATATTATCTCATGTTAAAGCTTTTATATTTAGATGCAACAAGCAAAAGTAACCGCGCGCGTTGCTATGGGGCGGGTGTGTTTCCGTTGGTGGGAGGTGGATTTTTTTTAATTGGTGTCAACAATTATTTTTTTTAGGTTTTTTTGGTTTTTATTTTTATTTTATGGTTTTTTTTATCAAGCAAAATACCTCGCGTGTTGCGGTGGGCCATAATTTTTTTCAATCGATTTTGAACGAATATTGAGTGGGAATGTGCCCGCGCGTTGCAAAGGGCCTGACTTGTATTCGGCTTTTTTTTATATTGCATGCTTGTATGTTCCACGTTATTATACTCGCGTCATGAATGTTGACTAAGTAAAAAAGGGAAAAAAAACTAAATGGGCCGGCCCAAGGCGGGGCATATTTTTTTCGAATTGATTTTGAACGAATATTGAGTAGGAATGTGCCCGTGCGTTGCAACGGGTCTGCCTTGTATTCGGCGTTTTTTTTATATTGCCTACTTGTATGTTCCGCATTATTATACTCGTGCTATAAATCTTGAGTAAGTAAAAAAGGAAAAAAAACCAAATAGGCATGCCCAAAAATGAGAGCTCAAAAGAGACACAATAGCCCGAACACTGTTCATTGATGAACAGTGGAATTGCATACAAAAAATGGCGGATTTTAGTAGGGGCAAGGGAGACCACCCCCACACCCCCCCCCCCCCCCCCCCCCCCAAATGTCGTGACAAGTAGTATAAAAATTACTTTTTTCGTCTAAAAGTTATTGTCTACTTATTTATTTTGGTATGTTTAAAATAATTCGACCCTCCCAAAATGAATGTTCAAGATCCGCCATTACATACAAAAACGACGTCGTATAACATCTCTATTGAGTATATATATATAATGCTAAATAAAACTAATTTTACAAACATATTTTATCATATTTTAAATTTTATTCAAAAAGCTTTTATACCTATGAAATTAGTAAGGGCTTGCTATATTTTTTTTAAATCACTATTAGATAGACTATATTAGTTAGTTGGGCCAAGCCTGCGTGTAGGCTTGGGGACCATTAGAGTTTCTTATTGTAATGTATAAATTTTGATCAATAATACAATATATGTACGGGGTTTTCTATCAATCAACATGATATTAGAGCATGTTTGATTCAAAACCTAGTCGGCCGCCATGTGCCTCTATACTACCAGTCAAACCTTCCACAATCTCTAACTCTCCTCTTAAATCTCAATCTCTTTCTGTCATGCCATATCTCTATCTCTTCTCTCAAATCCCAATCTCTTTCTGTCATGCCATATCTCTATCTTTTCCCTTAAATCCAGTGTTGCAAAAATCGGCCTAGGCGGCCGATTAATCGGCGCCTAGGCGCTAGGCGGGGATTAACCGCCTTGATTTTCATTAATCGGCCTTATTAATCGTTTTGGTCAAAAATCGGTCAACATACCGATTAATCCCCGCCTAACCGATTAATCGCTAGGCGTTACCCGGCCGCCCAGCTAGCGCCTAGCGATTTTTGCAACCTTGCTTAAATCCCAAGATAGATTTAATGGTATTGCATGTGATGGCATGACAAATACTTGTATTCATTTCATTTCATATTGTATTGTAAGAATTCATTTTTCACTCAACAACAATTTCTCATTAGTTCTGCAATATGGTATGAGAGCTGACCTAAAAGGTCCTCTGCAAACAAACAAACCACCATAATTAACTGTCATTGACCATCATAACAAACTTTGACCACCACCACAACAAACTTTCCCGCCAAAAATTCCTCCATAAATAAACCTTCCAAGAACCTTCATAACTCATCATATAACCCTTTAATCACCATCAAACTTCATCAAATTCATTAAACAACATCAATCATCAAGTTTTATCAACTCAAAACAATAAATCATGGCAGTTACATCACTAGAATCAAACAATACCAACAACAACAATAAAGATACAGACTCAATCAACCACCCACTATTCTTATACCAAAATGATCACCCTGGACTGATCTTAATATCCAAAAAGTTGATTGGATCTGAAAACTACAATTCGTAGAGGAGATCTATGATGATAGCACTAAATGCTAAGAACAAACTCAAAATCATCATCAATGAGTACCCTGAACCTGATGTGAATTCACCAATGAGGGCGCTATGGGAAAGAAACAATAACATGATCATTTCTTGGGTGTTGAATACTGTAACAGATCAGATAAGCAATAATCTCAGCTTTGTACACTTTGCTACTGCTTTATGGAAAGAACTTCAAGAACACTACTCACAACTAGATGGTCATAGAATCTATCAGTTAACAAATGAGATCACTCAACTGAAACAAACCAACTGTTCTATTGAGTTGTACTACCAGAAATTGTAGGATTGTGGGATAAAGTTGATGCTCTTGAAGCCCTATACATGCGTACTTGTAACTGCACTTGTACAAATGGAAGACTGAATGGCAAGAGAAGGGAGAAAGAGGTTACTTCAGTTCTTGATGGGTTTAGATGAATGCTTTTCTAAGATCAGAGGTCAAATCCTATTGATGCAGCCCATGCCAAATGCAACAAAAGCTTATGCAATGCTGAGACAAGAGGAAAAACAAAGGGAAGAAACTACACCTCAATTCACAACACCCACAGTCATGTGTACCTTCAGCAACACAAGACGAAACACCAACAACTCTGTCCCAAACACTAGGCAAACAGAAATGGACCTATCCCAAACACCAGGAAGAGTAATTTCAAATCAGGTTTCATCTATGGAAACTGTCAAAAAGAGGGACGCTACCAAAGTGAATGTTATCAATTGGTTGGATATCTAGTTGGTCATCATATACATGGAAAGTTTAAGCCAGGAAATAGTGGACAGAACAGGAAAACCAACTCCAAACCAAGGGTTATGAATACAGTGACTGGGCACTCAGTTGGTCAAGAAACTAATAGAGTTGGAGAAGCAGGAACAAGTAGAACAAAAGCAGATGATGCAGTCTTTGCTAAGATGAATTCCTTACATAACTAACTCAATCAAGTCATGTTGATGCTCCAAAACTCACAAGGTATGTGTGATCCAAAACTCTTAGCTATAGGTAGATATTTGTTCATTGCTTCATGTGTTTCTTTATTCAAAAATGCTTGGATAGTAGACAGTGGAGCCACAGACCATATCTGCAATGCCTTACACCTTATGTATAACATCATCCAATACATAATACATATCCTTGTTTCACTACCTATTGGTCACACAGTCACATTTATAACATTTGGATCAGTCATAATTAAGCCAAACCTTGTCCTACATTTATGTTTTCTGCATTCCATCATTTGTTTATAACCTACTCTCAATGAGCCAAATCACCAAAACCACCAATTTTTCCATCATTTTTAACTATTCCACCTGTATATTTTAGGGCAACAATTATAAGATTGCCTATGGAACCCAATCTGATGGATTATACATCATCAAATCAGAATCAAGTTCAGGATCTACAAAACCTAAAGCCTCACAAACACCTGCTACAGTTCTGTCTCATTCTAGCAACTTACACCTTTGGCATGCTAGATTAGGACACCTTTTTACTCATGTAATCAAACAAATAAACAGTTGCCTTCTTTTACCACTGATGTATCAAAACTACATTGTACCATCTGTCCTATTGCAAAATAAACTGCTTTACCTTTTATGTCAAGTACTTCTCATGCTACTACCTTATTTGAGCTAATCCATGCTGACACATGGGGTACCTATAAATACACAATACTAAATGGATGCAAATATTTTCTCACTTTAGTAGATGATTGTTTAAGAACAACTTGGACATTCCTATTACCATCTAAAAAACATGTAACATCAACAATCAAAAACTCCTTTCACTATGTCCATACATAGTTTCAAACAACCATCAAAACTTTTAGAAGTGATAATGGGACAAAATTCACCAACTCATCCTTAACAACCTTCTTTCAAAACAGAGGCACCATACACCAAACCCCATGTCCAAACACCCCACAACAAAATGGAAGAGCTAAGAGGAAACACAAACATCTCCTAGAAGCTGCAAGATCAATAGACTTTCAAGCCAAATTTCTAATTCACATTTGGGGATACTGTCTTATGGCTGCTACATATTTAATTAACAGACTTTCTGATAACATCAAATAGTTAATACATTTTAATATCAAATTCCCTATAAAAATGCTTACAAATATATTATTAATGTATGAAAACGTTACTTAATTATTTATTATTAGTTTTCAGGGACCAAGTGAGCATTTTAGCAAAAGACAAGGGATTTAGACATGAAATGCACAAAAGTGAAGAGTCCAAGGTAGTTTAAGACGTAACACCCCCGAAGGATTACGCCGTAACATACTTAAACGAAAAAATGAGTCATCACACCCTTTACGGCGTAAAGCCTCTCCTACTTTACGTCGCAACATTCAAATCTACAAGAGATGATTTATCTGAGTCAGCATTATGGTGTAACATAGGCGACAAGGTTACGCCTTAACATCATTTTATGCCTAGAAGATTGGAAGCTTACGTAGCAAGATTACGGTGTAACGTCTCACAAAGGTTACGCCGTAAACATTTCGAAGCCTATATATAGAGCCCTCCTTCGGCTCATTCAGCATCACTCACTTCCACTACTCTACACACAGTTCTAAGGGGTGAACCAAACCCCCAAGGTTTGAAGCATTTCATCAGAAGATCCAAGGGAGAAGTCACTGTACACATTTATTGTATTTAATCGTTCATATCATTCACTGTAAGAACAATGATGATTCAATCCATGTCTTTATTCATTAATTCTTGCATTGCTGTTACCATGAGCGGCTAAGCACTCTTAGTGTTGGCCTAACCATGTATTTACTATTGTTATGATTATGATTTCCTGTTCAATTATGGTTCTGTTAGATATCCTTATAGCCTTTCATTTATCCCTATCTTTTGGTAGTATAGAGGGTGGCTTATATCTTATTAATCTTGATATTAGACTTACCATGTTGAACCTGGGATTAGTGGGGTACTAGGGTAGCTTTACATCTATCCCTAGTGTAGGAATTAAACAAATTACCGCATTTGTCACATTAAATACTTAAAAAGCATAGAAACTCTTTCAAAGAGGGTTAATAATTAGTTTAGATTATAGATTGGTCTTATGGGTAGTTGGAATTTAACCACTGCAAGCTTGGATGCCCTGCTTATGTGATCGTAGAGAAATGTGGGATCGCAGAGTAAGTATAGGACAGACCTTAAATGAAAATTCGGGCATGTCAACATTAGAACCACTAATAGAACTTACAATTGAACATTGCATAGGAAAATGTAATCGTATCATTGGTAATGAAATGGTTAGGTTAGTACGCCTTTCTCCCTAAATTCTTCTATCTATTTACTTTATTGCATTTACTTTTCATAGTTATTATAATCAATCTTAAAACCATTTTCAACATGACAATAATCAAATTAGAACTTTTAAACCTTAGCTCTTGGGACGACCTCGGATTTACCAAGCTACTGCACTATATACGACCGGGTTCTCTGCCCGTTAGTGCGTGTATCGGTAAACAAGTTTTATAAACTTAAAACTTGGTAGAATATTATTTAAAACAATTTACGCATCAAGTTTTTGGCGTCGCTGCCGGGGAGCTAAAAGATAGTTTTAATTTAACCCTCTTTCTCGATCATGACTATGAGTAGCAACACAAAAGTGTTCACTCCTTTCGCTAACCCTGAAAGGCAAATTCAGAACAAAAAAGATATCACACCCATTGTGGTCCACAATATTTATTCCTTCTATAAATCTGAATCGTCAGAATCAGAGTCGGAAGATTTTAGCGATATTGACATCGACACACTTACATTGGAACAATATCTGGCGCTAAATCGTAATAACTCGCAAATGGGAGTAAAAAGACATGAGATTGAAAAGAACGTCATTTTTGAAATTAAAAGTAAACTGTTAAGGGAATTGCCTGAGAACACCTTCTTTGGAGGAAAGACTGAAGACGCTATGGAACACTTACGAAAAATCTTAGAGATCGTTGTTTTATTCAACACACTTGGGATTTCGGGAAATGACATAATGTCACACCCCGCCAAGGCGGAAACACGAGGCATAACATCATGGATATCATCACAACACAATGGTGTCAACAATAGAGGATCACTAAGTTTATAAATGATTATAAAAGACACAATGTGTCATGACAATACCGAAAAACAACAAAAGAATCCGCACGGCATCTTGCATTAAT
>BQNB010096194.1:15608-25682 GCA_026074375.1 Tanacetum coccineum
ACATGTTTGTCATCACCAAAACATAAAGAGATCGTATAGATTAAATATCATAATATTTGCACTAACAATCTCCCTCTTTTTGATGATGACAAAATATGTAAACTATAACACATAGTAATGTTTAAAAGTTAATCGTTTACACTCCTTTCTCCCCCTTTTGTCAAAGCAAAAAAGTTATTATGTAGATAATGGTTAGAGCATATAGGTTGGAGGTTTGAGAAGAAGGTGGGTGCTCCGAGTATATAGGTTTAAGGTATGAGGAGAATATATGAGAAATAAAGGTGAAGGTGATTGTGTGTTTCTTAGATAGTTTAGAAAAGGTCATAAGAGGTAAGAAGTAGGCAAGAGAAGAAAGTAGATACTTCGAGTGTATAGGTTGAAGGAATGAGGAAAAGGTAGGTGATCCAAGTATATTGGTTGAAGGAATGAGAAGACAACATGAGAAATAAGGTTGAGGTGGTTTTGTGTTTCTTGGATAATTTAGACGAGGTTATGAGAAATGAGAAAAAGGCTTGAAAAGAAGGTAGGTACTTCAAGTATATAAACTGAAGATATGAGAAGAGGACCTTAAGGTTGAGGTTGATTTTGAAGTGGAGGTGGAGAAGTATATGGAGTATGAATGAGCCATTCATCGTATTTTACAATCCCCGATTCTATGTTCCTATAAAGGTGAGCTTGCATCTCCTAGTGAAGTCTTCTATCATCACGGTTTAACCAATTTCATGCTATTTACCCATATATCTTTGAGCTCCTCCTTGTTCATTGCATCCCTATGATAATTACATTCCTTGTATATTGATTCTAATGGATTCATGAATCAGATAAATTACCATCGATGCTCAAGAAGTTCGATGTAATTTAAATGAGTATAAATAACTTGCAAGTGCTCCCATTGAGTGTATTCTCACCCCTTGTTTAGTGGACCAGGAATCAGATATGATGAGTGCCTACAAAACAAAGTTAGAGAACAAGTGTGCCGCGCACACATACACCACACACACACACACACAGCCACACACACACTATATATAATATATTATATTTATATTATATATATATATATATATATATATATACTTAAGATATTAGTGGGGAACTAGACATACATTTTAGGTGTTGGTATTCTAGAGTATGACATTTTAAAAGAAAGTTAGAAGTTGGACACATGCAAACATTATTTTAAAAACAACAATCTAAATGATATAATTAAAAGACTCAAGACGTATGTTTACGGAGAAAGATTAGACCGACTTTTAATAAATGAGAATATGGAAATACGTTTATTGATTCACACAAAAAAAAATTATGCAAATGACCTTTTAAAAGTAGACGAAGGACACTTAATATCTTGGAAAAATATGTCAATATTATATAATATATCTATCAATATATATATATATATATATATATAAAAAATATAGTATATAGACTCTCAAAGAAAAAAAAAAATAAGACGAAGCGATGGAGAGATGTGCTCTGGATGTGAATGAAATGATTCCAAAGAGCCGAAAATGTGGAAAGGATGAGCGAACTAAGAAGGAACGCATTGATGAGAGATTGATAGAAAAGATTGATATATCAAATACACTAACAATTGATGTACATATGATCCTATCGAGACAAAAGTGGATGATTGGGAATTAAAAGGTTTGTTTGGTGTTTTGTTGGTTGACAATGTTGAGGAACAAAGGTGGGATGTAAAATGAAGTAGTCCTTTCATGGTGGAAGAATAATGAGAGACTCAACAATGTGGTGACTCAATAACACTTGAAGATTGAATATCTTGTTTATGTTCTTCACTTTCTAAAAAGTGGAAAGTCTTGAAGGAGTGACATTTGCATTTCGCAAATTACTTAAATATTTTGGATGAAATAATTAAGTTGTCAAGAGATATAGGAGGAATTTTAATAGTAACAAGACTATTAGAAGAGAGAAGAAACGTTTAGAAGTGAGACGAAACGTTAGAGATAAGGAGACTTATTAGAAGTGAAAAGGAACGTTTAGAAGTGAGAAGAAACTTTAGAAGTAGAAAGACTACCAGAAGTGAAATGACTACTAGAAGAGAGAATACACATTTAGGAGTGAGAAGAATCGTCTATGAATTTGAGACAAGACATATGCGAGATGTGAGGATAAAGGTTTGTATGTGAGGAGATTTATTGTGAAGTGATGGATTTTAAGTCTATCAAATGTAAGGAATGTGTTTGATAATGAAACACATTTCATTATGAAATTCACTTGACTCTTGAAAACATAAGCAACGATGCTTATGAGTGTTTGAGGATAAGAAGGATGACCATTAGATCTATAGAGAAAGATTTGGGGTATATATGTTTTGAGTGTGGAGTAAACATACTACTCGTCAGCAGAAGAGAGGAAGTGTTACGTATGCAAAATAAAGCTGCTACCGGCGGTCCCAAATATATCTGGGGGCCTCCAGAATAGATCTGGGGGCCGCCAGACCGCCAACAGGAGGGATGTTTGGGTAAATTGATGAATTTTTTGAAAAGAGTGACATTTTAATTTGCATTTTGCTAATTAAAAATACTTAAAGTACTTTAGATGAAGTAGTTAAGTTGTCACAACACGTAATGGAACACGGACTAGAATCAAAACTAGAAGAAAAGAAGAGAACGATTTATGGAATGTCTTCCATCATTCCTAAACCTTGATGAAGATAATTTAACGATTCACGCTTGAGGGGTAAAGAAAGAATGTCGACGATGTTATATTCAGATGCAACCTTTTTGATGGAGATGTTTCCTTTTGGACATTGTCCCGAAGGAAATGGTGACATATCTTCGGCGTGGTTCATACGCGAAAATAATATGGTGATGATGATCTTCAGATGCAACCTTTTCATATGGAGATGTTTCCTTATGGGACATGTGTCTGAAGGATCTAATGATGTATTTCGGTGTTAGTTTCGTCGCGAAAGAAACAATGAATAAAGAGAAAATAAACGAAGTAGAGACGACGGTCTTGACAAGTCAACGAAAAAATAGCGGATGGTGGTTATAGTCGATAACGTACTCACAAAAGTTATGTAGCTCTTCTTGACATTGCTAATATTCATTAGAACATCTCATCTGGGAGGTATAAGGTAGTCTTTAAAAGATGATAGCGAAAATAATGGGGGTAAGAGATTAGCCATCTCTATGGTTGAAGAGGCGTGGTTGAGTGAGAAGGAAGTGGTGTGATCGAAAGAAAAAAAAGTGTTTTCGTCGAAGAGAGATAATGTTTTCGTCAAAGAAAAAAATGTTTTCATCAGAGAGATAGAATGTTTTCGTTGAAGAGAAAGAATGGTTCGTCGAAGAGAAAGAATGTTTTCGTCTAAGAGAAAAGAATGTTTTTGTCGAAGAGAAAGAATGTTTTCGTCGAAGAGAAAAGAATGTTTTCGTCGAAGAGAAATGATGTTTTCGTCGAAGAGAAAAGGATAGCGTTTTAACTTATGTTGTTAAAAAGGATTTGAATAGATTTTACGATATGACTTTACGTTTGCGGGGAGGGGGGGGATGATCGCCAAAGTTAAAAGGGATACTTGAATATTTCGGTATGAATTATTTAAGTTTTCAAACATACTAGGAGAGAGTGGTTAGATTGGTATTAAACCTCCCGCGCCACTTGATAAAACAGCATTATTATTTGAAGAACGCGAGATGATTGATTTAAGAAATGTGTGAGTGGGACTTAGAAAGATATAAAACCATTTTTGACTCTTTTTACTTTTTAGATTTGTGACACAGACGTGAAGAAAAATATTCTATTAGGAGAAAATATATACCTAGATGCATAAGACATAGAGATAGAGGCATGCAAGTTTATCTAAGCAAGCATCGACACAATAATCAACGAGATTAATGTGTAAGACTATATGACATTAAACGTTAATTGTCATACATTAAGCTAACATAGCGTAGGTGTACAATTAACTCGTAAGGTCATATAAATATGACGCATACAATACATGACATTTAAATGTAATCATATGTGACAACATGTTAGCATTTAGCATTTAGAAGCATGTGTAATTTAGATTAACTAAGAGATATTTTATCTAAATTGCTAGGAAAAAGGCAAACGCTTTTACAACTTACATGCATTCAATAGCTAAGCAAATAAACGTTGAGCATTAAGATAAACATGATGTGCATATAATTGCATTACATGGGAGCACATTATCATCTTAAAACTTCAAAGCACATATGTGAAATGCAAGTAGTCTAGATAACTAAGGAGAAAACATAATTTCTAATTGCTTAGTGTGCACTCCTAATGAAATAAAAAGTCATACAAAGTCTATCGATGTAGACTATCATTAGGCATATTTAAAAAGAGCCATTTAATTAGATTATAAAATGAATATGAGACTATCACTAGTGGTGCTCAATTCAGGCTAAACACGACCATTTTTATGGGTTATACCACGAACCCAACTTTACTCTTGGAAGCAATTCAACCGTTAGGTCAAATTGAATTTCTAGTGCAATAGATTCTCCAGTAGTCATTCTCATGTTAGACAAAATATAATTCCTATATTTTCCTAATGAAGTGTAGCAAAGATAAAATTTGTATTATGTTTTCTTAAAGGGCCTAACATGACTCAACTAACATGCTTTAATTTTGGTTTGCATAATCCTAATCAAGATGTGTGGAATTCTAAGGTTAAATGAGAGAGCAAGCAAGTTGTTGTATGTATAAGAGATAATGAGTCATCTAGGACCTATGAGTATGCTTAAGAGTGACAATGTGTAATGCTCTATAATGAGAGTGTTCAAAGAATGCACCTTTGCATGTCTTTTATGAAAGAAATCCAATTAAGGTTATTTACCTTAATAGATCTTGTGTTTGTTTCATTGTAGAAATAAATGATGATTAACTAAAGGTTAGTTACATGTATGTTGGAATTTTTAAGCAAGAGATTCACAAAAGGAAGATGTTTTAAATCTAATGTGTTAGATATTAGAAAAAGACTCGGTCACCCCGTGTATTTTACCGTTTATTGTAGCTCGTAGTTAATCGTTTAATGTATAACATACTGTAATGGGCAGGGTATTAAACCCAATGTGTAAGCCCACTACCAAGGCCCTTAGGCCAGTTTGTAAGCAACTATATAAGCCTCTTCTATGCCATGGAAGAGGTGGTTAGTTATTTCATTATACAAGTTCCATTTTCTCTCCCTAGAAAGTTTTCTCTCTTACTTTCTCTCTCTAAAGATTCGGATAACCCTAGTTATCTCAATGTGTTATGATTTCCAATATCCTACAATTAGTATCAGAGCTCATGGGATGATTAGATCGTTTGTGTATGCGTTTTAGTGCTTGGTTTAGATCAAAAGTTGAGTTTTAGGAAGTTTTAGCTCTTGTTCTTAAGTATCATTGATTTTCATGTTTCTTGTGTTAAAATTCATGTTTTTGTAGTTGCTATAGCCTTCTAGTACTCATTTGTGCAAAACAAATCAAGTCAAAACATTCAAAAGGGTGTGTTTTAGGTGTTTTAAAGTGTAAAAGTTCGTAATTCATCGTAGTGGTTTGGTAATCTACTTGTAGTGTATTGTAGCGGTTTGGATAACTGTTCTGGCGGTTTTTCAGGAAAGTACACTGTTCAGGTGGTTTGTTAGATCGTACACTGCTAGCGGTTTGTCATTTCTGACAACGGTTTATCTTATTAGGCAGAGGTTTATCAGTAGCGAGTTGTCCTCTAGTGTAGCGGTTTACTAGTTGTGATTTGGTAATTATAGCGGTTTGATCCGTAGCGGTTTATAGGTTTTTGAAGAAATTTTTTCATAACGATTTGGGAAACAAACCTTTGCTAATTTCATTTCTTGGTAGCGGTTTGGTGTTAGCTCTTCATAGCGGTTTATCATTATCTTCTAGTACCGGTTTGGCAGTTTAACTTCGTAGCGGTTTACCATTCACAACGGTTTATAGGTAGCATTTTGTTAAAGGTTGTTAAAGATTTTTCTCAAGGTCTTTTTGGAATCAAACCTCTGGCCATTTTTCTTCGTGGTAGCAGTTTGGTATAAATTCTTCATAGTGGTTTGACATTAGCGGTTTGACTGTAGCAGTTTGATAGTAGCGGTTTAAGCACTAATCCAGCGGTTTGGCACACTTTTTGGTATCTGGACTATTTTTCAAACTTGACAAATGTAACAAACTCAAACAACAAAACACTTAAACAAACATCACCAATTTTAACATACAATTACTAATCATTATTCGATCAACTTAATCATTTCACAATCAATTAAGATTTCTACATTACAAGACACAGTGCCCCCTCTGATAGCAGCACAATCAGATCACACATGCGGATTCTCAATGTAGTCAGTCTTAAGACTTATGAAAGATACGGGTATCCCTTCTTAAAAGAGATTGTTCTTCTCATAGTTTACTACAAGGATTATAAGATCTCAGAGGCTAACTTCAAAAATCTGCACCCGAATGATTTTGAAGATCTGTACCTGCTTCATCTTTAAGGTCAACTCAATCATTTATCTGGGGATGACAAAGTTCATCTCTTTAACGCATTTAACCTATGGATAAGGAACATCATCATCAGAAAACGTATGGAAGATCTGCAGCTCAGGATTGAAAGTTATCAGACTAAACTCAATCTCACTCAACCAGATTGGGATGCATCTGACTTTCTGTTCAAAGAAGACTACACCATAGTCAGCAAGCCAAGGGTAGTAATCTACAAAGACAAAAATGATCAGAAGAAGATGATTTGAGAGACTGAGGTGCACAAGTTCAGTGATGGCACCTTGAATAGAATTCTGGACAAACTGGATCACATGGTTAAAGACTTCAACCTGTACGAATACAATAAGGGCATGGAAACACAAATTTGGTCTAAGGATGATAGAAGGAGGAGTAAAGATTTTATGGAGGTGATCGAGAGGAGACTCAAGATTAGGAGAATTTTCAGGAGTCTCGAAAGCTTTGTTGGTGGACGGCTAAGAGATGTTGACTACAGACTTATCCAAAGAACAGAATGATTTCATCTTTCTGACACTCAGGTCAATATCATATTATTGTGTAGAATATATCTTGTACATTATTATAAGTATGTAGTGTATCTTTAAGTGTTCAATGTCAATGTATAAAGTTTTCATGAGTTTGTCGTTAAACTCAAAATCTTTCAAAATTATTATACCTAACACTCACACGTACCCTCATAGATTAAGGGGGAGCATTAATATGTTCCCCACTCGGCTTGTGAATAATCAGCACATTTTTCTCCTAGTTTTCCAACATATTCAAGTCCATTGGTATCCAAAATATCAACGAGTTTGAAATTTTTGATAAGGGGAGAAAATATGATTTAAATATGAAAACTGATAAAAATGTGATTTTGTAGACTCATATGCATACTCGTCGTTCCTTGTGCTAAACAGTTTCATTTAATTGATGCACATGTTGTGGGGAGCGTTTCTGAAAATTCAAAAATAATCGAGGTACTAAAAGATTTGATATTGATATCACAAGTACCTGATTGAGTTTTTTAATTGGTTTTATGGCAAGGTGAACTATACCAAAAAGACCGACCATGTATTTAATTTTATCGGAGTTATAAGGTTGGTAAGGTTAGGTATTAGTTCCCATGATCCCGCTAGAACTGGAGGGATCTACCCAGGGATTATCCACTAGTTAGTATAGAAGTCCTTAGGTATGATATAAAAAGGAGTAAAAGTGAGAGTAAGGGAATAGTGCCGACTGAGATGGAGCTAAAACGGGAACAAACCCAACAAGGTTCTAGTCATGAAGTCTCGGTAAGCACTAAAGGGGTTGAAGAATGAAAAAGAAATGTAAGGATAAAGGGTGTAAAGAAAGAAGCCCTCCATACACTTAGGCAGAAACCGGGTCAATACATCTGTTGTCAGAATCACAATGATGATTGCTGACATTGAAGACTGACATCATGGACCCAGTGAGGCAATGCACAACCCTCCCTAGCCACTCAGAATCTCTCAAAAGATTTTTGTTTCATTTCTTAGGGAGACTAAACACATTATCTATTGATTTTCTCACTCTGAGTTAGTTGATATTGAAAAGGTGGCAGTCCGCTCCAGCCTCTGATCACTAAAACCAAAATGCATAATTAAGTCTAGAGCTAAGAGATCATCAATCAATCTCATTAGGACACTATTCCAGCTTGCTTGTTCTTCACATAATGTGAAAACAAGGATTATCATAAGAGTCCTACGCATTATCCCAGTGGTTTTGCCAAAACATCCGAGTGATACTTATGTATTCACAATGAAGATGGAAATCCTGCTTAAGCCAACATCAAACAAGCTCATGGCAGGTGACTTGTGAGATCCTTAATGGGTAAAGCTTGTGACACTAGATATCAAATCGGTCCAGATTATGAATTAACGATTGATGAATTTCGATAAAAGCTTAACACTCTCGATGTGTCATAAAAACACTTTCTCAAGTGACACATCGATTGATTTTCAAATCAATTTTCCCCTTTAATCAGTAAGATATTAACTAACCGATTTACTCTTATTGTGCTGTCTGCTTTGAGACGTTCTAATTAAGAGAACAGGCAAGTAAGGCGATTATGATGTTGATACATTGGAAGATCCGACACTTATACTGGAAATCCTGTCAAGGAGATTCTTCTTATGATTGAATCTACCTGATCACAGGTCGGTCCTCACAGGATTTGGAGGTTAATCCAACCAAACTCGGGCGAATGACAAAGCCATATTCATCCACAAGCTTTATTGCTAAATGTTTTATAACAGGTTCAAGTAAAGATGGAGACGGAGATACCTCGTTCTAGTAGATTCAATTTCATAACCGCTTGCTCATACTCAACCAACACTTCTAAAGACCTCATGAAAGCTCAAGTATATGTTTCAAAACTTCTACAACTCTGATCTTAAAGTCCTCTTGAAGTGATCAAGTATTAAATTTAAAGGAATTTCAAGAACGACAAAAAATTAAGCTTTCACTATCAAGAAAGGTATGAGCATGCCAGTCCAGTTGTCGCAAGCACAAGATGGAGAAAAGACCACAAGATGATGATTAGAGATTACTTTTGGTTGATGATCTCAAAGAAGCTCAAGATCACATATCAAGTTCAATCACAAGCCACAAGACAAAGATCATTACTTCAAAGTACAAGTTATCACATGAAGAATCAAAGACTATGAGCTAAACACAAGATCAATCAAAAGATTGCTAAGCTCAAATTAGTATTTTCTAGGGTGACCTCCCTTAGGGGGAGATTGTTAGATATTAGAAAAAGACTCGGTCACCTCATGTATTTTATCATTTATTGTAGCTCGTAGTTAATCGTTTAATGTGTAACATACTGTAACGGGCCGGGTATTAAACCCAATGTGTAAGCCCACTACCAAGGCCCTTAGGCTGGTTTGTAAGCAACTATATAAGCCTCTTCCATGCCATGGAAGAGGTGTGTTGATCCCCAATAAACAGATCTTTTAACTCCTTAGCTTGATGTAAGGTTTATTATCCTTGGATAAATCTAAAGGTACTAAGAATGAAACTTTGAGTGAATGATATAAACTATGCGGAATCTAGTTTATACCACTAAGAAGTATAACCAATGAAATAGTAATGTATGTTTAACAAACAGAAAATGTAGCCAAAACAATAAGCTTTAATATATTAATATGAACACTCTTTGACAGTGTTAGGGTTTACAACCTTGAAGCTATGAATACTATGAAAGACTGATGTCTAAAACCATAACCTAGGACCTCCTTTTATACACCAAGAAGTCCTTTACAAGATAACTACAAATCTTCTAAAATTCTATAAGATATCAACATATCTTCTAAATATATACGATATACACAAAATAAGTCCATACTTATCACTAAACATGTCTTTATATCTCTTCACACATCTTTATCTTTATGCGGTCTTCAATCTTTATCAACAATATAAAAACTCTTCAGCAGTGTTAAGTTAGTACTGGCAGTACTAACTTTTTCTCTAGTAGTACTGATATGTGAGAAATCACATATCCGTTTTATACCAAAAATGACCCTAAAAAGATGAAAAATAGATATATTATGCTTGTATATTGTGT
>BQNB010096196.1:0-25680 GCA_026074375.1 Tanacetum coccineum
TTGAGGCCTTAAAATCGTCCCTAACAGCTGCTAAATGAACTAGGGTTCGTCCCTTTCTTTTACTCTAAAGTTACACACTTAGAACACTAAAAACGGATTTGTATATATAGGAAAATCGTTGTGACGGCGTCGCGTGTTAATCGTGATGCCGTCATTAAAAGAATATTCTAGATAATGGGTTGGGTCGTATATTCTGACGCCGTCTGGAGATCTTGGGACGCCGTCTTGAGATGGGTTGTGACGGCGTCACGTGTAATATGTGCCGCCGTCTCCAGCTTTTGAGTAGAAATTCTTAAGAGATGTTGGTGTAGGTTCGTAGTCTTGTCCGTTTCTTCTCTAAATGAGCCCAAGTCATGTGTATTTCCTCCAAATGCTGAATATCTGAAAAGGAACGATTAAGTACCTATTTTGGGCATAAATGCACGATTTAGGGGGTTAAACAACCCTGAAAAAGTGTATAAAATGACACCTCATCAAATACCCCTACACTTGGGATTTGCTTGTCCTCAAGAAAATAGGCTTTTTTATCGTCCAACGCCTCTACAATCTGCTAATACATATACGTACACATATTTATTGGTATTAGTGATAGGATAATGGTTTAATAGTAAAAAATATAAATGACAGCCTAAGTTCCGCTAAATCTATGCAACATGTAATTCCATTTTTTAGTCATACTGTTTTTAAATGTGGGTTTAACAACCGTTTTTGCTATTCTTTTATATATTTTCCAAGCAGTAACCATGATGTGCGACACTGTCGCTGAACAAAGACAGCAAGCTGCGAAAAATAGGCCAACAAAAGTTCATATCGTCCTCAATTTAAGCTCAACGTTCCCTGTTTAAAGGTAATTTTGTTTTAGTTTATCATCATTCATATGTTACTGACGAAGATAGATTTAACAACTAACCAGATGTAAAGATTTGTTAACGGTATGCTAAACTTGTAATTCTAGCTCAGTTCCATGAAAAGAAGTTGAATGAAATAACAAAATCAATGTACATCAAAGCGAGAGCTCGAGGCAAATGAAACCAACACAACCCCTTGATGGCATTAATCCAAAAAAACCCAAACATTAAGAGTCAAGTAATCAAGAAATAGTTATAAACTAGAACAGTAAAAGATATAGATAAAATCATATTAATGCTAATGAAGGTTACTTTTTGATAAGGATTCATGGGTTCACACATGAAATATATATTACTGCACTAAGAACCTCTCTTTTTACTACACGCTTTTCGTTAACTCAAAACACAAGCACTCACTTCTGTTATTTAAGACCTTCCAAGTTTAATTCGTTCCAACTCAGTTTTGTTGATCAAGATCAACACTGATTCTTTTGTTATTTAAGACCTTCCAAGTTTAATTCGTTCCAAGGTACATATTTTTATAAATTTCGGAAAATGTGGATGATTTTGTTAATAACTGATTTTCATCCATATAATATCAATGACATTTGTGTAGACCTATTTAAGGCGAATAACACATGATAGAAGCATGGACCATTTACATATATGTACTCCAACTGTAGTGTAGAAGCAGAAGATGACGACGAAATTAATACGATAATAGTAGAGGGGAAAACATAGAAAATAACATGGGCAAGAAAATAGCAATTCAAGAGCCAAGTCATTTTTGTTTTATTAGGTTGGTGCCTTAGCAGATTCTGTGATTTTGGTTCACATCAGACAAGCATCAAGTTTAAAATTTAAAATCATTTGTGAGTTTAGTTGGGTAAGAGTTTTGGTTTCGTATACTAAAGTTTAGGGGTTGTGCTTGGGTTTGAGTTCGACTAGATTTTATTGGATTTCAATATTGTTTCGTTTGGAGATAAATTTTGAACCATGTTTGTCTAATAAAACATATTTAGTCTTTTGTATTGTCCTGACTTTCCTTTTTGGGCTCTTTTTCAGTTGGTAGGTGATACGATTAAATGTGGTGTCTTGCTCACAGACAATTTGGATTGGCAACCTGGTAGCTGTAAGCAAACATTCACTGGGCTAATTGGGCATCATTAGTTTGGTTGCTTAGAATGTGATAGGAGATAGAGAATTAGATATGGTGAAGCTTTTGAATTGTCCAGAGTCGAAACAAAGTGTTCTTACCCTTTGCAGCTACCTCGATGGGCGTTTAAAGTTGCAAAAGATTACTAACAAGAGTTCATTAGGTTACCATATTAGTTATTACTTGGATGACTCTAGAGCTTACTTTTGCTCATCCACTCATGCTGTTTTGCCCTTAGCTAAAGTCTTCATTGTAGTTTATAATATAATCTCTGTATGAAAACATGGATAACCTATTTTGAGTCACACAACGAGTGATGAACACAAATCATATACAAAAGTAAGCTGACACATGAATCTGGGTTCTGTTGGAATAATGCTTATTTGTAAAGATTTTCATGAGCATATTGATGGCAAACCCTAATACCAAATTACATTATGTTTAGAAGAGATAAAAGTTTAAGAGAATCGGTTCATGGAATCTTTGAGAAGCTAAGAGTAGTTCTTAGGAGGCTGAGGGGTAGAAGTGGCTTCTTCGATGCGGCTGACTTAGGTGGAGTGGCATAGTATTGTTGATCTCAAGTATTGTGACTAAGTATTGTGACATGTACATCTTCTATAAAAATGGACTCAAAGAAGTTAACAAACAATGAAAGGTAAAGGGGTACATTGCGAGGAAAGAGTTATTGGAATAGGAGACGTGGATTGACAACACTAAAAATGATTATGTTACCGATGAGGTAATATACATATATTAAAAAGAAAGAACGTGCCGCATTTAATTTTTTATCGAAAAACAAGACCGGTTCATCGCACTTTATCCAAACGCAATCAACATTTCACAAAAACTTTAAGCAATCAAGAATTAGACACAGCCCGTGTGCATCGCACTGGTCTGAATGCCTCGTAGTATTTTATAAGAGTTGTGTGTTGTATAATAATACTTTTGAATTGTCAAAAACGATGCATATTGTACGTAATAATAAATATTTTTTCGCACAAACAAATTATATATCAATCTTGAAGTAATAAGTTAACTTGTCATTATTCATTAACCTCACACTCACGACTAGTCTTAGGTTTAATGAAACACACTATGAAAATCCTTAATTATTTTCTTTTAAAAGGGTGTTCGTGATGGCCAAGAAAGATTTCGAGTATATATCAATTCATTATTCAAATTATGATTGATATCATTAACGAATCTAATTGACAAGTTTTTGAGTATGAACATGAAATCAGATTATTATTTGTCTAGCTTTAAGATTATATCAAAATATAACAAAATATATCATCTTGAATCTACATACTCAATCACACTCGATTGATACAAAAATATTGACATCCTTTTCAAGACGAAAAGAATATGCATCAGATCATAACTCGCATTTGTGTTAATAATGTCATATTGAGTCTACTTGTCCAATGGTTGTGTTCCAAAAAAATAGACTAATATGTTTAATAGATGCATAAAATATACAATGAAATAGGATTGACGACTTGGATTTATGCGTCCCAAAACGATTCATCAATTACATTGGCAATGAAATTGGCAAATGTGTTATTTCCGAAAAACCAAACACGATCAAACAAACAACAAATGTAATCTTTGCTCATACAACTTAAAAGCGCAACTCAAAGCTCAAATCAACATTCGGCTAAATTCTTAAAGAAGCATAATACTCTTTTTCATTCACCTAGGACAATATGATGTTTGGGGAACATTATGTCCAAAGAATTTATTCATTTATCTTGATAAATGATTTATAATGGATAATATATATCTTATGCATTTTATTTTGTTCGCGAGCATGAATAGTTAGTTACAAGATAATACATACATATTGTTTGTAAATATAAACATTAGAATTGAAAATAACCTACTACAATAAGTGTTGTGACAATCACTTTTTAGTCATTTTACGTCAACAAACTCAAAACTATTTACTTTGAACTTTTACGCGTTTACTTTTAATTTCAACCGTTAAGTTAAATCGTGTAAACTAAAAATGAACAATCAACGTAAACCAGCATTAAACAAATAAAAGTTTTTGTCAAATAAGTGTTATATAATTATTACGAAGATAATTTATAACTTTTTATATTTTATTTTTATACTTTACGTAAAACGTTTACGTTTCGCAATATTTAACATGTATGCATGCATGTAAACTACCTTACCTTCCTATACTTAAACAAATACCCACCGTTATACCCAATACACAAAAAATAAACATTTCCCTCCCCTAATTTAAATATAAGGCGTCCCATATAACTACTCTAGTCACCATTCTTATTTAATAATTTTGCTTACACACTAGATTATCATAAAAAGGCTTTTAACCATTGAACATAAGCCCTAAAGTTGTCTCCCCTTTTCTTTTGGCTTACTTTCACACGCCAACAAGCCTTCTCCAATCCTATATTGTCTCCTAATTAATAAACATTGTGTATGCACCATACTTTGACTTATTACTTAAGTTCTAGACTTTCTCTTTATGTATGACAAAGCAAATCAAACTCATAACTCTTTCTCTCATACTCTTACAATCGGCCAACTAAAAGAGCTAGCAAGGAATTTTTTTTGATTTCTAACAAGGATTTCAAGGTGTTTAAGGGTTTAAGTTAGATATCAAACAATTGGGGTTTGATTTAAGTTAGTATTGTGTTCATATCATCACCATCTTCATTCAAGGTTCATAATATTTTTCTCATACTTTCATTTTATTTACTTTTATATGAACACCATATATATCAAATTATATCACCACTTAGTTTTGTATTTTAACAAGTTTACAAGAAAACCAAGATTTATATATAAACAAATAAATACTTACACATGGGTGAAAATGATTTACCAACATGTTAGAACATTAGAAACTATTTATTTTAATATATTACATGGACTAGTCAATTTATTAAATTAATTGTTAAATAATTTGTTCATAAACTAGTTTATATAGTTTTATAATTTATTTGTGTTTTTGACATTTTATTTATATATTTGAGATAAGATGCATGTGACTAGGTTAGTGGATGTTGTTGATATAAAGGATGTTGTTGTGGTTAAATTAGAGGATGTTGTATATAAAATGGTGTAAAAATTTCAAGTATTAAGGTTTATATAAGCCTTTAGGGACAGCCGACCCAAATTGTTTTGACACGGACTTTGAGACAAGTTAAAATCTTAAAAATATGTTAGTACGTCTTATTACGATTCCGTGCATATAAAGAACTCGAAAAACGGACGTAAAACGAAGAAGATATGAATTTTTAAAGTTACTGGCAACTATATATGTTTTGACAGCTTTTGGGTAAAATGTGTAATCTGATCAGAATTCGTTTTGTGTTTTTGAGGCCTTTCGGGTCCGAACAGGCTTAAGTATAAAACTAGAAAGTTGCTCGGAATGATATTTCGACAAATAATTGCGACTTTCGAAGCCTAAAAGTGTAATATGAGTGAGTAAATCTTCATTGAAACTAGACAACTTTTTATATAAAAATTCCTGCACACTTTATTAAGGTATAAAAGCTGTTAGAAATTAAATTAGGTGTTTACGAGTGTTTTCGGGTCCGTTTGGACTATAAAAACCTTAAGAAATAATAGTGTAACATTTATATAATATTTATACGCGTTTTAAAACTTTATAAATATTAAATATAAATTTATTTAAGCTATATATTTTGACACTTTAGAAATAATAAAAATAGTAGATCGAGCGTAATTGACTATAATTAATTTTCGGATTAATAGAATATTTTACGAGTGTATATACTTAGACATTAAATGACAAACGTAACGTAAACATTATTTTGACTTATAAACTAAAACTAAAACTGATAGGTGGTGATATAACATATTAAAATACATTGTTTTATTTATTTCAAGTATATTATTTTTATCCGACCTATAATTAATTAGGTTGCATAGCGGTTATTTGTGACGTCATTCATTGTTGATTTATTCTAAATCAATTCCATTACCCGAGGTGAGTTTATAGCCATGCTTTACTCGTTTGCAATATTTTACAAATCTCGGGGTGAGATACATGCTTTGTTTTACATTTGGACGCAAGTACTCTTTTAAACATATTACGAGCTGGCCTAAGTAGCGATAACCCACTATGCCCACTATCATGAACTATTAATTACTTTGTGTAAGTGTGAATGTACTAAATGGATCTATTTGGGATTGACATCCCCATTCGGGTAAATAACGCTTACTAGTTTCGAAGGAACCAACTAACGGACGTATACCATGTCGGATTTAGATGTTGCGGGTTAAACATCTACACGGGCACATTATTAGCATGAATTTGCACACATACAAGTTGTAGCTTCAGTGTCATAAGCTTAGTGCAGTCGTAATTACTTTTGTGATATTGTATGTGTTACTTTATTACACTCTTGAAATCTTGCGGTCCAACCATTATTATTTACATAAACATATGAACTCACCAACTTTATGTTGATACTTTTAAGCATGTATTTTCTCAAGTGAATAAGATGCTTGATATTCTTGATGCGCCTTGGAGTCCAAAGTTTGCAAGACATCATCCAAGATTTCTTTATTCATACAAACAATCAATCTCGTTGTAGTATTTTAAATCTTTCGTTTTGATGTATGGGACAAATGTTATAACTATTTAAATTTCAATTGAATCAACGAGATTACTTTTTGAACGACTCATTTAGAGACTGTTCTCTCATATCTTTTTCCCTGTATTCATGAAGTAACACTCCTAGACATATTTCCGCTGCGACCCATTTTGGGGGTGTTACAGATGGTATCTAAAGCCAAGGTTATAGAGAACTAGGTTGCATATTTTACATAGACTATAACCATTTCACAAACATTGCATCACATAAAACTTTTTTATGTGCATACACACTACTTGCTTACATGACTTATATTTGTGCTTACCTTCCCTTGCGTATATTTTACACTTTTTTATATAAATTCTATTTATATAAATACTAGGACTTTTCTCAAGACATTGTGAATGACACGATGGTCTTTAAAACTTTTTCATGATTTTACATAATACCGTTTTACATAACATTGAAGCTTGTCACAGTCCGCCGATCCCACTAGTAAACAAGTATATCTTTGCCATTTTTATTATGTTTTTGGTCTTTATTGGGTTTATTTTGATATAAAATAGATATGTGTTTTCACACATATCACATCTAATCTAATATTATACATGTATCGGGCTAAAGCCCAAAGCAATCATGAGCCCGACCCAAGTTATAAACCCACACGTCACATGTTAGTTGTGTGGGTATATAAACCCTTTTCCACCTAGGAAAATGGTGTTGGTCTCATTTTTATTTTCTTATATTTATAAGAAATCAACCATCTCATTTTCCTCTCTTTATTTATCTCTTTAACTTATCTCTAAAATTCTTTCATATCCCATTTCAATTTTCTTGGTTCATATGGTAAAGTAAAGGTGATTCCAGGTTACAACAATTGGTATCACTCGCCACGGGTGGGTTTAGTTTTTTCGTTGTGGTATTTTAAGCTTATTGGTTCAACTTATTTATAAGATACATAATCATTCGGTTTATTTTTTTGTTTTCTTTTCTTTATTAAAAACTTATATTCTTCTTTTTGTAGATTAATTCCATCTAAAGTTGGGCTAGTATTCTTTTTCTTCTTTGGGTTGTCATCAATAGTGACGATATGGGTTTTTTTGTGTTGATGAACAGTAGCAGACATATTAGTGTTTTGTTCCACAAATTTGGGTGCGTTTTAGTTTGACTATAAAAAGGAAAAATGGTTTTAAAAAGTAAAACATATTTTACTTTCTTCTTCTTGAAAAAGCTTTTGGAAAAACAGTTTTCAAAGCTTATACTTTCTTTACTAAGATCTTCGTAGCTTATTTCTTGATCTTTCAAGCTTATTTAGAGTTTTTTATGGTATCGGTGGCTGATGACATCAAATAACGTCACTTTTATAACATCATTTATCCCATGTAAATAACCCATTTTGTATAATTATTGCAAAGAATTATTACTTAATCGTTCATATTCGAAAATTGCAGTAATTATGGAGTACTTGGTGAAGTTATGCTAAAAGGCACGCATTTTGGAGCATAAACGAAGAGTTCGAGAAAGTCTACTGATCTGACAGAAAATACGATGTATTATTCTAGACCTATACGACGTATCCAAGACTTTGACGAATCGAAAGACCATTGCCTGACTTTAAAGAATACGCCATATCCACATCAACGATACACCGTGTATAATACTTTGGTCAACAAAGAAGAATCAACTGGTTTTACCTCAATACGCTGTATCCATCAAGAAGATACGGCGTATTCGTGCCTTGTAGGTCCTTATCAACAGGATCTTAATGAGCCTTAAACGACTTATAGTTCTCTGAATAAATCCAAAGAAACTACGAGAGACAATAACCGAGAATACAAATATTGACGCGGAATATCAATATCTATACCAAGATGAACACAAGAACAAAATACTAAACTTGCTATTACTATTACTATTTGATTGTGAATGATCAATCAACTCATATGATTACAATACTATTCTACGTTCCTTTTATAAGTTTAAGGAACCCTAAACGCGTTAAGAGATAATGCTTATCTCTTCCTAGAATAACGCTAAGAGATAACTATTACTATAATTACAACCAGACTTAACTATTTGACAAAGCAGTATTAACTTTAATACTGCCAGACCTAAGTTAGTGCTGGCAGACTTAACTTGCTCTACCAGACTTAACTTCTATACTAACAGTACTAACTATTACTCTATCAGTACTAACTTGAACTAACAGACTTAACTTTAATACTAACAGTATTAAGTCTGTTTACAATATTTTCCTAACAATCCTCCCCTAACTTGATCTTCATTCATGAACTTCAAGTTCCTTCAGAACAATCTTTAGCTTTAACTACTTTAAGCTTCACCTTGGGCTTTAGAGGATTGTCTTGAACTTCTGTCTTCAAAATAATATGACTTTATGTCTTCAAATCTTGACAGCAACTAGTCTTTAACTCTTGTATCAGCAACCTTGACAATTTTGTACATCAAATCATAAAGTTTCAGTCTATTCTCATCACTTCCAGGTGTGTTAACTCCTGTGAGAGGTGAATCATTGAAAATGTAAATGGATTTGATGTCTCTTTACCAGTTAGCCATTAACTCTGGAGTAGTCAGTTCTTTGGCCACCAGAAAGGTGTATGTCCATGGTCAACTGAAAACCATTTCAACTCTCAGTACTTGAAACATTGGTGAGTTGAATACCATATGGTTTTTGGCAAACCATTACAGCCATCAACGGATTTGATATGCCTTTACCTGTAGCCGTTTGCTCAGGGCTAGTCATGCTTTAGTATAAATACTATGGTGCATAGAATACCATACAATTTTTGGTAAATTGTCAACCATATCATGGATATGGAGCGTTTGGATATGTGTTTATAGAATTGGTAAAACATATTTTATATAAGAAAATAGACCGAAAGGTTTCTTTATATATGTGTTTAATCAATCCATCTAATATATGGTTATATAATTTTAAAGGCGAAAGGATTTGTGTTATTAACTCGATATATTCTATTTAAATTTAAAGGCCGAAAGGATTACACTTGTGATAATTTCTATTTTCTTAAACTGTATAAACGGTATTCCAAAAACATCTTATCTAGTGATATTTCCTAACAAACATATTTAATCATTTGTTTGATATCATCTTTTAATTGCCTTCTTTGCATATTTTCGATATATGCTCGTCTTGGTTAATTTGATACGTGGCAATCATCTTAGCCTTAGCACCTTAATTACAAACTGTGAAAACTTCAATTCCTGTGGAATGACTTGGACTTACCTTAAGCTATACTATACACGAACGGGTATACTTTCCGAGCGTTGTGTTTTTATTAAAAATTGGTATTTCTAGTATTATAAATTTAAAACTTTGGAAAACACACATCAATGTTTTTGACTGTGCTATCGGGGGGAATTGTTTAAGTTGTTATCAATTTGTTGCTTCTTTTAGTGCTATTTTGTTTCACAAAATTTTCAAACTCGTCGTACCGTTTTCTGGCAAACGGAAACCAAAAATCATTTTTCTTTAGGAAGTACGCCGCACATCCTATTTGTGCGCCGGTTTTCCTGAAAACCAGAAAGTACGCCGTACTTTACCTAAGTACGCCACACTTTCTGCAAATTTTCACAAACAGAATCTTATTTCAAAAACCAAAACCAAAACCCCCAATCTGCTAGTCTTAGGTTCTATAATCATTTGGAATTGTATTTTATCTGATTATATGCCTTGTGTATTTGTAATTACCTAGTTTATCATAATTTTCGGAAAAAAAAAACATAAAATTTCCAGAAAAGTCGGCGCACTTTTCTTAAAGTACGCCGCACTCTACCTATAAAAAAATCTTTTATTTATTTATCCATTAATGCTATATTATTAAATTAAAAAATATATTCTATATATATAAATCTATAAAAATAAAAAAAATTATAAAATATATGAAAATAATTTACTTTATTTTGAATATTATCCTATTAGCCTTAACTATATATATATATAAATGTCTTTTTATAAAATACTTAACGCGTGTATAAGTCCTCTATCTTTCGGAAAACAACTAGTAAGTCTAATATATAAATTAAATAAAAATTAATAAAAAGGTCTGTAATTTTTAAAAATATCCAAAAAGAATCCATATCGGATTGTTTTTTTTTAAATCTTCAAACCAATTTCTTCCGTTACATGACTTTGTCGTTCATAGATATACCCCCCCATGAGGATGCTTTTTAGTAAAATGTACTAATATTGGTGTGTTATATAGAGGCAAAATTCACGTATCTTGGCGGTGCCTTTTTTGACGATGCAGTTATGGAAGTTTTGTTGGCTTTATAGCCAATATACCATGTTCATGAATTATCTCTTAGGACAGCTCGTGATGTTGGAAATCATGGTCTAAATATCTTAATATTACATTAATATTATACGTGCTACGCAACGGAAATTAACTCATATATCAACTATAATTAACATAAAACATAAACGGTAAAACGTACCTCTAACAACCAAGCTAGTGAAGAATCAGAGCTTCTTCTGTATACGTATGTGTATCTAATAATACCATGCGACCCCGAAACCTTCCAAGTTACTAAAAGGAAGTAACCTCTATGTGTATCCACACTACACGTCACTTGATATTACCCGAATGCTAGTTCCTCGACTAACCGAATATTAAACACTAAGAATGGATCAAAAGTTCGGGTTCCCATTCATGGGTATCCCTAATTTCTACCAAGATAGAAGAGAGGAGATGTATAGGATGAATAATGAGGTTTAGGGACCCTATATTTATAGTATTAAGACTAGGGTTACATAGCTTTAGGAACAAGCTACCTAATCTTGACACTTTTAGTCCCTCCCTTTTCTCTCTACATGGTCGGCCCCCTTGCTCAAAATACCCCCTCAAGTTTGATATTTTGACTAATTATTTACATATGTACATTTACATATTAATTAAAGGGTTTCTCAAAATCCTGAATAAAAATTGGCCATGTTATAGGGGTGACTGTGGTCTGTCTTTTGGAATGGTTATTTGCTGATATCGTTTTTCTTTGTTGGTTTATTTCTGCAAAAAAAATGTGCGGTTGTTTAGGATGTTCTTTGTGGGTAATAGCGTCCCGTAATTTGGCGTGCTATCCCGAATTTGTGTTTGTAGCCATGGCAGGTCAATGTTAAGCTACCCATATCTTGGCGGGGCATCATGAGTTTGTGTTTGTAGACATTTGGTTAGGGGTTGTGGTGTCATGCTTTGGCATGGTAATAAGAATTCATGTTTACAGCCATGGCGGGTCACTATTAAGGTAACCATATCTTGGTAGGGAATCATGAGTTTGTGTTTGCATCCATTTGTATGAATTTTGGTGATGTACTTTGGCGTGGTATTGTGAATTCGTGTTTGCAGCCATGGCGGGTCGCTGTTAAGCTACCCATCTCTTGGCTTGGCATTATGAGTTTCAGCTTGCAGCCATTTGGTTACGGGTTATGGTGCCTTAGGCGATGAAGATACTGTCGTGCGCGTGCTTATTACAGTCTACATACATCGTTTAGTGGTTGACCTTGGTGGGTAAAAGAGCCATTTTTTGTGGCGTGGCATCCCGGCGGCGTGGTTGCAGCTATTATGGGTCAACCATCTATTTGTTTTGTTTTGCGAGTGCGCTTCTGAACCATTATATTGTTACTTTTGTTTACGCCTCTTGGCGGGGCAACACAAGTTTGTGCTTGCAGCCAAGCCGTGTTGAAGGTAACATGGAATTGGAAGGGGACAGAAAAAGTAAATAGTGACTATTGAAAGGCGTGCTTTTCTTAATAACAGCCATGAAAAACGCGCATTGCGGATGCTTTTACCAAGAGCGTATCGCTCTTTAGTAAAATGTATTGCTTATGGATATAGTAAACTGTTGAAATTGGATTAAGGTTTTGTTCAAAAATGTTGTAAAATGTGTTGTTTTATTGTTTCTTGGAATTGCACGTGTGTTAGTTTAGCCCTTCCCAGAATTGTGAATAAAAAATGCCCATATAATAGGGGTGTCTGTAGTCTGCGTTTTGGAATTATTGTTCGCTGATATCGTTTTTCTTTTTGGTTCCTTTGTGCAGCAACTACGCAGTTGTTTGGAATGCTCTTTGTGGGTAATAGCGGCCTGTACTATAGTGTGGTATTACGAATTTGTGTTTGCAGCCATTGTGGATCGATGTTAAGCTACCCGTATCTTGGCGATGCATTCTGAGTTTGTGTTTGTAGCCATTTGGTTATGGGTCGTGGTGCCGCACTTTGGGTTGGTATTGCGAATTCGTGTTTGCAGCCATGGCGGGTCACTATTAAGCCATCCGTGTCTTGGCGGGGCATCATGAGTTTGTGTTTCTAGCCATTTGGTTATGGGTCGTGGTGTCTTAGGCGTCGAAGATATTATCGTTTTCGTGCTTATTGCAGTTTACATATACCATTTGGTTTTTGGCGTCGGTAGGTGAAGGAGCCCTTTTTTGGTGTGGCATCACGGCGTGGTTACAGCCATTCTTTGTGTGCAATCTAAAGGTTATGAATTTGTCCGATCTGTGCGGGGCGTTTTATACCAACACAGCCATGGCGGTTCTCCTGGCTTTATAGCTAAAACAATGCTTTTAAGTAAAATGTACTAATATTGGTGTGTTATATAGAGGGGCAGAATTCACGTATCTTGGCGGTGCCTTTTTTGCCAATGCAGTTATGGAGGTTTTGTTGGCTTTATAGCCAATATACCATGTTCATGAATTGTCTCTTAGGCCAGCTAGTGTTTTTGGAAATCGTGGTCTATATTAATATTATACGAGTTACGCAGCGAAAATTAACTCATATAGCAACTATAATTAACATAAAACATAAACGGAAAAACGTACCTCTAGCAACCAAGCTAGTGAAGAACCGGAGCTTCTTCTGTATACGTATGTGTATCTAACAATACCATGCGACCCCGAAACCTTCCAATTTACTAAAAGGAAGTAACGTCTACGTGTATCCACACTACACGTCACTCGATATTACCCGAATGCTAGTTCCTCGACTAACCGAATATCAAACACTAGGAATAGATCGAAAGTTTGGGTTCCCATTCATGGGTATCCCTAATTTCGACTAAGAGAGAAGAGAGGAGATGTATAGGATGAACAATGAGGTTTAGGGACCCTATATTTATAGTATTAGTATTAGGGTTACATAGCTTTGGGAACAAGATACCTTTTAACACCCCAAATTTACACGAAGCGGAACCAAGTATTTGGGTGTTAAGTAATGGACAACAGTCACAAAATATAAAGAACGACTCGAAAAGAGACGTTCCAAAAACAAAGCGTAGTCCCAAAGCATAGTTACCAAAATATTATACAAGTCTGACATAAACAAACTAAAACAAGTTTTTTTTCATTAAATGAATGGATTTTAAAAAGATGAAACAAAAGTTTAGCGCAAGCTCCTCCTCGTGTGCTCCAAGTCTTTAACATTGATTACCTGAGATAAAACATGAGAATTCAGTTATCTACAACCACGCAAAATACTAAGTGCTAAAAGTACTAAATGTGTGGTGCACTTGTAAAAAAGTGCGGCACACTTCTGTTTGAATTTAAGAGAATTTAATGCCATTAATTGGGACAACATTACTTGGCCCCCAAAACAGCCTATATAAGGCCCCTTTGCCTCTCATATCTCACACAACTCTCACACACGATCCCCTATTCGTTTGGAACCCTTAGAAGGGGTGTTTTTGGTGATAAAGGCCTGAGAACCTTTGATCCAAACCACCTTGATAACACAAATCATCACCACCATTAGAATCAAAGTTCTTGAAGAAGTTGGATAGTCTTGGTTGAAGTTCATCATTGTTCTTAGGTTTTGATCCATCAAAGAAGCATAGTTGAAGTGTTATTTCGAATCTATAAGCGATTGTGACGGAATTGTTCATAGTTTCTGGATTTTGCTTTGAATATAATAAAGTGTTCTTGGGAAATTCTTGTGAAATAACCATACTTTGCTCTTGGAATTTGTATGAATCTTGTTACTCTTTTGAATATAATCTTTGTTGAATTCATGATGAATGTTATGTGTTTTGTTACTCTGATCATGGAGTAGTAATCTTATGTTTATTTGGGCATATTGTGATCTTTGATATGGAGCGTTTGGATATGTCTTTATTAAAATGGTTAAACATGATTTTCTAAGTGTAAAGGCCGAAAGGATACTTATAAACTTATGTTTTGTCATTTCACATAATATATTGGTTATAATAACTTATAAAGGCCGAAATGATTTGTTGTTATTAATTAATATAATCACTAGTTATATTTAAAGGCCGAAAGGATTTATAACTTGTGATAACTCTATTTTATAAACTTATAAACACTATCCTAAACACTTTATTATCCAAGTGATCATTGCCTAAACAAACATAACCTTAATCATTTGATTGAATCATCCATTTATTGCTTTCTTTGCAATAGTCAATTTATGTATGTTTTGGTTAATTTGATCCGTGACAATCTTATTAACCTTATCACCTTAATTACAAACTGTGAAAACTTCAATTCCCGTGGAACGACCTGGACTTACCTAAAGCTATACTACACACGAATGGGTATACTTCCCGAATGTTGTGTTTTTAGTAAAATTGGTATTTTTAGTATTATAAATTTAAAGCTTGGAAAACACACATCAAGTTTTTGGCGCCGCTGTCGGGGAATTGTTTAAGTTGTTATAGTTTGTTGCTTATTTCTGGTGCTATTTTGTTTCTCAAAAAATTTCAAAACCACCGTGCTGTTTTCTGGCAAACAGAAACTAAAAATTATTTTTCTCCAGGAAGTACGCCGCACATCTTATTTGTGCGCCGGTTTTCCTATAAACTCAGAAAGTACGCCGCACTTTAACCAAGTACGCCGGACTTTCTGCAGATATTTCACAAACATAATTTTGTTTCAAAAACCAAAACCAAAACCCCCCAATCTGCTAGTCTTAGGTTCTATAATCATTTGGAATTGTATTTTATCTGATTATATGCCTTGTGTATTTGTAATTATCTAGTTTATCATAATATTCGAAAAAAAAACATAAAATTTCCAGAAAAGCCGGCGCACTTTTCCTAAAGTACGCCACACTTTTTCAAAAATAAATCTTTTATTTATTTATCCTTATTTGCTATGAGATAATTAAATTAAATATATCTATTTATAAATCTAAAAATGAAAATAATTTCTTTATTTTATTAACCTAATTAACCAATTTATATATAATATATATATATATATATATATATTATAAATAAGTATAATATTTATATATATAATATATAATATAAATATATATATAAATGGTCCTTTTTGCAAAATACTTAACATATGTAAATAATCCCCAATATTTATGGAACAACAACTTGGTAAGTCTGAATATATTAGATTTTAATAAAAGTTTAAACAAACAAGAGAACACTTATAAGAGTAAAAACTACCCAGAAAGAATCCATTCAGATCGAATCACACAAATCTTGCACCGAACATCCTATCGTTAATGACTTTGTCGTTATAAATATACCTGAAGAGGATGTTGAACCCAAACAATTAATTCTCGATCCTGATGACCAACCTATGTGGGAAAATGCTAAGATTGTAGCACCGACTCCTAATTCTGCCAATGTTCAACCCAATGTTGATGACAACTTTATTATCAATAGTACCCACTTGAAAATGATTTTGGAAAATAAATTTGATGGTTATCTGCGAGCCGATCCGCATGACCACATCTGTGAATTTCTCGCAATCTGCGACATGTTCAAATACGTTGAAACTCAAAGCGAAGCCGTAAAGCTTTTAATATTTCCCTTTTCCATGTGCGATGAAGCTAAAACTGGGTTACAATACCTTCTAATGAAGAGTTTTATAACATCGTGGAACAAATGCAGAAAGCTTTTATAAATAGAATCTATTCCACCTTCGTTATTAAACCGTACTTACTTGAAATCAGAAGTTTTCCTCAACTCGTATGAGAAAGTCAACCGACCGTTGGTTAACAGCTCAAGAGCATGCTTCGAGAAAATGCCATGCGCATAGGTCTGACCTCAAGGAAGCTATTATTCAAATATTCCTAACATGGTCTAGAAAAACCCACACAATGAATCCCTGACATAACTGCTTGAGAAATCTTCACTACAAAAGACCCGAATCAATCTTTTCAATTTCTCGAGGACATGTGTCCTTTTTCCGAACATGATATGGCACATTAAATCTAAAAGTGAAACATCTCGAAAATCTGGTTTCCTTCGCCGATGGAATGATAGTAAGACTGATAATTCTTGATTATAGGAAAAAATTAAAGGGCTATGATTCTTAATTATAAGTTTAAAAGAAGAATATCACAAGATATAGCGAAAGAAGATACAATGAGCTTAGAAGAGGAAAACCGCTTTTAAAAACCACCTGAAACGATGAACAAAACGCCGATGTGTGAACGTCATAAGCAGCGCCAATTACATCCAATCTGAAGATTATCAAAACCAAATTTCCTTATAATCTTTTTCTCATCAATCCCATCAAGATCCTAATGAATCTGGAGAAATATCGATCTCAAGAATATTAAACAATAATAAAAATGTTCATTGGAAACTTTTTGCCAGAAACGATGGTAAAACCACTGGTGTTTTACCTAACAAAGAGTCCAAAGCAGTCAACCAAGAACCTCAATCTAAAACTAATTTTTAAAAATCAATCACAAAATTCTTGGATGGTCAAAGAGTTACAAATATGTTTTTCAAAAACAATGTTAACGATATGATTTTAAAAATGATGCAAAATGAAAAGAATTTCCAAACTAAAATTAAAAATATGGAAATAAAAATAGATGAGTGGTCAAAATCTCAAAAACATATCTTTAGAACAAACCGATTGGACTGAGCTACAACCTTCCTCTTAAGCCAAACCGTAAAAAAAACAAGTGAATGCCTTATTCACCAGAGTTGGAAGGTCCTGATGACTTCTTCGAAAACTCTAAAAAATCCACCACCTCCTATCATCGTTGACAATAAAACTGAAAAAAATAAACCTATTAAGACATCAAAAAAGGGCTATCACATGGTAAAAACAAATACCCCTAAGCTTTTAGAGTGGATCAATCTAAAAAGATCCACCATACCGTAAGTACATTCTAAAAATACCATACCCCTAAGCTTTTAGAGTGGATCATTCCCACTTAAACCGTATCATTAAGGAATCTTAAATCAAGTTAAGTATAATAATAATAGTAGTAATAGTAAATAATAATAAAAAAAATAAAAATATATATAAAACAACACTTTGCATCTTTAAGTATGTCCACGCATTCGGAGTCAACCGTGTGTCCCCGCGTATACTCCGCTTTCTGCATCAAAAAGCAATTTATCGAACATTGTTGGTGTGTTCGCTGAAACCCTCACGAGAAGAACTATAACTCGTCCACATTCGATACACTGATGGGTTATAAAGGCTAGTTGCATGCGCTAAATGCAACAAGTGGAGGCCTACGGAAAGCGTGCGCTTTAAGTATTTTACAATTTTTTGAATGTTGGTCTAATTTGTAGATTAAATTAAAACAAGTTGGTGGTTGGTCAATATTACACATGGAAACTTATTATAAATATGGAGTACTATATTACGTGCGGTAGAATACAAATGCTTGACGTACCGTTTTGCGTCATATCCTTCATAATTTAACCAAGAACTTAAGAATCCCGGGAAGTACCATTTTCCCTTTAATTTTCCCTATTTTTTATTTATCAGTGCTCACATTGAGGGCAATAAGTGTGGAGGGGTAGAAAATAGGAAAAATTAATCATGTCCCTTCATGTTTGCCCTGCAGAAATTTTCAAACTTTCAACTGATATTTTATAGAAAATTAAAAAATTTATATATTGCTTTTCCAAAAAAACTTTAAAAAATGCATACTCTTAGTAAGGCAAATCCACCCGGATTGACACTATAACTAGCACAAAAACTGTCCACTAAAATTGTGTGAAATTTAGCCTTAAAGAATTTAGGTATCCACCTTTGATACCCAAGATAATTTTTTCCTTAAGCTTGTTCGAGTTAGGGTTAAATGTAGTCATATGTGTCTATTCCGTCATTACGGATGTGTACGTATAGTCTTTGTCGCTTTTTTAGAACATTAGTATTGGTATAAAGTTATATGAGTGGGCCGGTAATTTAGCAGCTCCAGAACTTGTGCTTGATCATCATTTACTAGACCGCAGTGAGGTTAATTTATAGACATGGTCGTATGATAAGAGGTGAAATAAATCCCTATCTAATCATGTATCTGCAGCACTCACTTTTAGTGTTGAGATCCTACAAAGTATCCCAAGAGCAAGAAAAATATGCTCGATGAAGAAGTTTTGTGCCAGCCTTAGTTATCGTAGTATCTGGAATGAAAAGAAAAAAAATATAAAAAAGAGAAAAGAACAAAATAATAAAGTTTGAAGTATAAGGCAAAGTTTTGGCACATGGAATCAAGTATCTTTAGCTATTCTCACACCTCATACAATTATCACGTTGTTGCCTCATAAGATTTCTGTCTATGGAGTCTCACTTGCCGTAACCGGGCATGTTTATGTGTCTAGTACAAGCATATGGTAGCGACCTAGATTATGTCTGTGCAATTGAGTTACTTCACAAATATAAAACCCTATCTGAGTGACTCGTGTGAATTCAAAAACAAACACTTTCTCTGTGTGATGTGCTTTGTTATATGTCTATGCTTGAAAAGTTATAAAACTGGTAAACACTTCATAATGCTAAAAATATTTTTTCTCCACGTCACGATAAATGATCTTGTTTTCTCGCTTTAATTCAAGCAATAGCTAAGTGTGGAGGGATTTGATAACGCCTAAATTATACATGTTTTTGGCGGCGTTATTTGCATTTATTTGATCATTTCTCGTAAACTTTTGATACTTAATCAAGTATATTTGCTATTATATGTTTCTAGGTACGTATCGTGGAAGAAACGTAAGAATACACGAAGAATTGAAGCTTAAACGAAGAAATAACTGAAGATAACGATTCTCCAACACCAAGTTTACTGTTTTGGTCATAACTCGGTCATACGAACTCCGTTTTAGTTGGTTCAAGCGGCCACGCGAAGGGAATTCAATTATCTACAACCGTGAAGAAGGCCAAGTTCTGAAAGTTGCCTAAAGCGCACTTTTCATCAAATTTAAGAGAATTAAATGCAATTAAATGCTAAGTTCATTAACTCACAAAGTGCGGCGCATAAATAAGTTTATGCGGCGCACTTTGACCCTTGAAGAGCCATAAAAAGCCTCCTATCACTCTCCCCCCCCTTATTCCAAATCTTCAGATAACCGCACGACACAATTCTCACGACTCGTTTAGAACACTTAGGAATAGTGTTTTGGAGATCTGGCTTGACAAACCAAGATCCAAACAACCACCCTTAAAAACACCATCCACCAACCATCGACTACCACCCACTATCCCCATCCAAAAAACCCCATCAATTTCCAGATATAATCATCCATGAAGAGCATTGAAGTGTAATACGAATCTCTAAGTGACTGTGACATAATGTTCATATTTTTTCTGTTTTACTTGTGAAATATAATTGCAGTTATGTCCATTAGCGAAAAACTTATGAAATCATCAACATTTGCTCTTAAAGTTGGTATAAATCTTGTTTATCCTTAGAATATGATCTTTATTGAATTCATGATGAATGCTATGTGTTTTGTTACTTATTTGATCATGAAGTAGTCATCTTGATGTTTGTTTGGAGCAATAGTGATCTTGTGATATGGAGAGTTAGATTAACTTGTTTATTGGAAAAATTGGTTAAACATGATTTTCTAAGTGTAAAAAGGCAGATAAGGATACTTATAAACTTAATGTTTTAATAATTCCACCTTTATTATAAGTGGTTATAATAACTTAAAAAAGGCCAAAAGGATTGTTTTGTATTACTCAATATAATCACTAGTTAATTTAAAGGCCAGAAGGATTAATAACTTGTGATAACTCTATTTTCTAACTTATAAACACTATTCCAAACACATCATTATCTAAGTGATCATTGCCTAAACAAACATACTTTAATCATTTACTTGAATCATCCTTTAATCCGATATATGCATGATTTGGTTAATTGTGATCCATGATAATCATTTTATCCTTAGCACCTTAATTACAAACGATGGAAAACACAAATCCCGTGGAACGACCGGACTTACTAAAGCTATACTATAACACGAACGGGTAAACTTACCTGAGTTGTTGTGTTTTTAGTTAAAAGTGGTATTTCTAGTATTATAAATTTAAAGCTTGAAAATCACACATCATATGAGATAACAGTTTTCAGATAAAGAGTAAAGGTTTTGTGATAAGGAAGAGGTTTTTGTAACGGGATTGAGAATCTTGGTGTGAGTAAAGACGAATACTTGTACAATAAGATACTTTGTACAAACATTCATAAGTGTCGTAAATGACTATGGGGTTCGTGAGGGTCGGGTACTGTCTGTGCGCCTGCGTTTGAGATTAATTTTGTGCATTAGTTTGAGATTTGTGCAGGTTTTGCATTCATTATTACAATGAGCGTGATTTCTCGAAGCCCCATTTTTCTAAACTTTTTTCGTAGGAAGAAAATGATACTCACAAGTGTTTTGAACTGTTTTCTTTGGAACTAGTGCGAAATGGTGGTTTTGTTTTTTGGTGAGACAATTATGTGCCTTATGGATTTGCTATTTGAATATATGTGATGTAATTTTACTTGCATGTACTGTGTTTGGCATGTCAAGGGTTGTGATTTACTTGCGTATACTGTGTTTGGCATGGCAAGGAATTGCCATGTCTAGTGTGGTCCTGCCCTAATATAGTGCTCTAGCTGGTTAGGTTAATCCCTTATAGGTACTAAGTGACAATATTCAGAGTTCTAACTCAAGAGCATTGGTATATGTTGTTTTCATTACTAGCGGGGATGATAAGGCATGGTGATCGACTAGCGGGAATGCTAGGTCGTGTTGCATGATTAGCGAGGAGCAATTCATGTGTTGTATTTGCATAAGATCACTAAACAAATGCATTAAATTGTCCATTGTTTTGAGATATTGACATAACTTTTGGTTTTAAGGTCAAACCTACGAGCTCACCAACATTATTGTTGACGTTTTCGAGTATAATTTTTAGGTGTGTCAATTAAAGGTATGCGAATGATGTTGGAAGATCAAAGATGCAAACCCAAGGGGATTGGGTCAAGATGGGTTTTGATTATTTTATTGTCAAGTCTTAACTTGTAAAATTAATGTAAACCCAAATCTCTTTCTTTGTAAATTGTAAAGTGTATGATCTTGTATCTTGTGCGATGAACGGTATCGTCTCATCCCGTGTTTCCGCCACTGACGGGGTGTGACAGTTCTCGTATCCCCACTTTTTAAACTCTTTTCCATTAGGGGAAAATGATACTCAAAACCCTTTTCAGTTACTTTTAATACTGTGCAAAAACCTTTTATTTCTTTTTGGACAATGCTATGTGCCTATGATTGCGTGTTTGAATGTTATCTGAACACTATGTGAATGCTATGCGAATACTATGAGTTCTATCTATGCAAAGTTCCAAATGTGAACTTCTGCCCCACACTATTTAGCTGACTGTGTAGCTCTTGCTGGTAGGCGATAGGTCCGGAGGACTATAAGCACGCTGGATATTATGGATTGTTCATTTGGGTTGGGATACCCTGGTATGATGTGTTGATGATTGAAATCCTATTATATGCATTTTGCTTTCATATTGCACAACTGTCCACTCTTATATTCTAGCACAGCAACTGGGTTTTCTAAATCTATAAGCTTACCAGCATAATGTTGACCCTTTCGAGTATCATTTCCAAGTAATGTGAATGATCCATGAAGCCAGGATTAGAGACTTTAGGAGACCTAAGGTCATCCATTTTGGATCTTATCATTGGTAGTTGTATTGAGACTATGATTCAGTTTTTTGTCTGTTTGATTTCAGTTAGACTTGTATCCCTCCGGATGTAAGGTGTTGGTTGTAATAAAATTTCAGACTATGTTATGTGGTTCACAACCTGATAATGGACACAAGTTCCAATAACTTTGTTTGTCGTGATGATCTTGTAACACTCATTTTAATGCATTTAATTTTCTCTATATTGACGCTTTATGTTATGACGATCAATCCTTCGTCATGCCTCATGTTTTCGTCGTAGTCGAGGTGTGACAGATTGGTATTCAGAGCCAAGGTTATAGAGAATTAGGTAGTTTAGCCTAGACTATAACCTAGGAACCTTCATATAGCTTGCATGAAAGGATCTACGTGTGCGGTGTTCCACTTATACTTGCTTTTGCGCGTATCTATTATCTATCTCATATTATCTATCTTATATTATCTATTCCATATTATCTATCTTATACTATCTATCTCATATTATCTATCATGTATTATCTATCTTATATTTAACTATAATATCTATCTTATATCATTTATTTTATATATCGTCTATCTTATATATCGTCTATCGTCTATTGAACTAGAAGAGTCATTCACTGAGCTGCGTGAACAAGATACTGAGTACAACTAGGAAATGAGGCATATATAAGTACAGTGGCTAACGTAATTATAGATGCTCCGACAACCCACGTAGACTTGGCTATCCTGTCGCTCAAATCGGTGTTGACACCTTAGGACCGTATGTATGCGTACTATAGTATATTAGGACCATCCATTGCGCGAAATCTCCCTCCTACCTAACGGTACCTACATCCTCCCTCGCGTAGACAATGCCGCCAAGGATGACGACACGAAATGCAGGTCGACAGAATGCTGAACCACGAGGTGGAAGGATGGGTGGACGTACTGGTAGAGGAGGTGGAAGGACTGGAGAACCAACGGGCAGAGTGGTGGTAGAACGAGATTGATCAAGATGGTCATGGAGGTAACCAAGGTATCGGGGCCAAATGGAGGCGTTGATCGAAGTCCCTGACTTCTCCATGATCCTCGCTCGCAATTGAATAGACAATACTTCATACCATTTATTTCTCAGAAGTTTAACCACACTAGAAACATCCAAGTGATGTTAAGAGTGTTTAACGTGGGCAAAAGTTCGAATTGGTTTGTTCATACAAGAGTTTATGGCGTGTAAACCCAAAGGAATTTTTGATGGAAAGGGGGTGCTATATCTACACTCAAGCTGATTAAGAAAAGGAATCAGTTTAGACACATGAAGTGGGTGTGGAGCTAACCAGAAGGTCAAGTACACTGCCGGTTCATTTATCTGTAAGGCAATGACATGGTAGAATACCCAGGTCCAAACTAGAGGTCGGGAAGCCGTAGTAGGCATGACCTGGGAGGACTTTAAGGTGTTGATGAGGAAGGAGTTTTGTCCAAATAATGAGCTAAGTTTTGGTGTCACGCAATGCGAGAGCATGCATGCTGCGTACACTGATCAGATTCCATAGCAGCTAGGTTAGTCCCTCATTTGTTCCCCTTGAAAACAAAAGAATTAGAGTACATCTTGGCCTATGCTCCACAGATCCGTGCGATAAGTGGCCGCAACGAAGCACACAAATTTAGAGTGTTGTGTTAAAAGCTGGAATGGTAACCGATGAGGCAATTAGGAATGGATCATTGAAGAAGAGTACTAAGAAGAGAGGAAATAGTGGGGAATTAAGTAGGAATGAAAATGTTAATGATGACAACAAAAGATCTAGGAATGGTAGGGCATTTTCCGTAATCACTAACCCTGTTAGGAAAGAGTACACGGGTACCGCACCTAAGTGTACAAACTATAGCTTTCACCATAACCCTAAGATGTCATGTCGTAAGTGTACGAACTGCAATCACTTAGGGCATTTTGTTAAGGATTATATGGCGACGCCTAGGATGGTGACTCAAGTGAATGCTAGAAACCCGACAACTGCTCGAGGGGCGTGTTTTGAGTGTGGTGGTACTGATCACTACAAGGCAGCCTGCCCTAGGTTAAACTGAGCGCCAAGACAAGGAGGAAACTGTCAAAATCAATGGTATGTGTTTAATTACACATTCCTTTGACCACTAAAACCGGGCTTAAATGACTAAAATGCACAAAAAATACATTGTATTTGTATGTTTTGCATTTGTATTGTGCAGGTAACAGATATCCAAGAAAAGGACAAAAATAGAAGCCAAAACGACAAAACCGAGCACGAGAACGGAAAGACCGTGATAAGTGAAAAAGACAAAGTCAAAGTCAACAAAAGTCAAAAAGTCAAAGTCAACCCCGGGATGCGGCATTGGAAAGAGCATCGAAAACCAAACCCGAAAACCTAAATTGCCAAAAGTGGGCCCACCTGTACCCACCTAGTGGGCATGGGTCAGCCCACTTATACTTTACAAAACCTTATAAACCTTAAACCTCCAAAAAGCCCAACACCCTTCTTTTTATAACACCGGCCCAACAATGAGCCCAACACCACCTTTTATAACACTCCCGTCAACACCCATTCCTTTTATAACACCCCCGTTAGTCCTTTAAGGACTAACGGTGCAAACACAAATATAACCTCAAGGACCAAAGTTGCAAGGTGGAAGGACTATGATTGCAATACATCCATGAATCCTCAGGGGCCAAACTTGACATTCCCCAAACTTTAAAAAAATGCGCCAACACTGTACATCCCTTTCAGTTACCCTGTCTCCACTACCCGCCAAATTCACCCCAACACTATTCCCCTTTCTTCTCCACTTTGTCTACACACCCCACACCTTATCCCACCAATTTCCACCTTGGCAATCCCTTGCATTTCTATTTGTTAAGGATTAAGGACAAAAAGATCAAGGGTGGAAATGACATGACTAGGACACTACTCAAATTGGATGGCTAGGATTGATTTGTGACCTCTCTCATACAAGAAACACGGGCTTGAGCCCTCTCAGCAAAGAAGCACACCTCCTAGAATCTTCCTTAGTTTAGTATAAATAGGGTTCATTTGTAAGCCATTTGGCAGTGACTTTTTCTTAACTTTTTCTTAACTTTTTTTTACCTAGTTGTAATTTTCAGCTTATTTTTATTTTAACTTTTTAATATTGTAAGGTTTTCTTTATGAATCAATGAA
>BQNB010096197.1:0-25680 GCA_026074375.1 Tanacetum coccineum
CGAATAACGGTGTTTTCAGCATCAGTCTTGTTTTTCCAAATCCATTTGACTGCGATTATGTTTCTGCCAATAGGACATTCGATAAGTTCCCAAACATTAAGGCATTTGAACTAGTTAAGCTCATCTTGCATGGATTCAATCCAGCTGGCATCAAGAATAGCTTCCTTGATGTTTTCCGGTTTAATTGTACTCACTGTTAATGCGTACATACAAACTTCTGCATCAGTTGAAGTCGATTTCTTGTCATTATAGGTTTTGAGGGATCATCAATCACTTGTTCAATTGGATGATTCTTAGTCCACCTATCACTTGAGCGATGTTTTTGATGACACTCGTGCATATTTGATGGATCCTGATATGTTGAAGATGACTCAGCTTCTTCAAACACATGAGTTGGAGGTGCATTGTAGTGCACATTTCCATCAAAATCTGCAAAGTCTTCTTGAACGAATTGATCGACATTTTCATTCAAGACTAGAGAGTTTGGTTCAGTAGCAACTTGTTCTGCTGACGAAGATACTATTTGAGGAGCTTCATCTTCTTCAACGACGATTGACGGTGATGAAGAAGTGTGTTCATTATCAAGAGTATTTGTAGCGGAATTATCTGACACTTTTTGTGAACTCGTCGCATAGTATTCTTCATACATAGGACCAAATAAATTATCCAAGTCTGATTTTAAAGGTATTGATTGTGAATCTTCCGATGAATCTTGAAAATTCGTGTAGTTCATTCTGGGTTCTAAATTGTTGCATTCAGAAGCCATATCTGTGAGTTCATCAAACTTGACATGGATCGTTTCCATTATCTTTTTTGGTTCGGTGGTTGTAAATATGAAAACCTCTCGATGACTCAGAATAACCAATAAAGATACCAATGTCAGCCTTCGGTTTCATTTTTCCAAGATCATCACGATCATTTGTTGGATAACAAAGAGATCCAAACACATGAAAGTATTGAATATTGGGTTTTCGTCCTCGAATCAGCTCATAAGGAGTCTTATTGTACCGTGTGTGCACAATAGAGCGATTCTGAGTAAAACAAGCACTAGAAATAACCTCAGCCCATAGAAATTCTGGAGCTTTAGAAAAGATAAGCATTGTTCGAGCAGCCTTGACGAGTGTACGATTTTGACGTTCAACAACACCATTTTGTTGAGGCATTCGAGCAATTGAAGCTTTATGAACAATGCCTAACTTTGCATAAAATGCCCGTAATTTCTCGTTTTTGAATTCGGTTCCATTATCAGTTCGAATCATCAGAATTTGAGCCTTTAGATTCCTTTGAACTTGATTAACGAAATCAATGATCATATGGAGCCTCATCTTTGGAACGAAGAAGATATACCCAGGTGTACCGAGAATAATCATCAACGATCACTAGAATATATTTCTTGTCATTGATACTTGCGACCCTCATTGGCCCACACAAATCCGTATGAAGTAGTTCGAGTTTGGATTCTGTGCTTGGAACCAATTTTGGTGGAAGTGAAGCTTTCTTTCTTTAACCTTGTTCAAAGGCTGAACATAGGTGATCTTTGTTATACTTAAATTTCGGAAGCCCATCAACTAGATCTTTTGACGTGAGTTGATTAATGGTACCAAAATTCAAACAAGAAAGCCTGCGGTGCCATAACCAAGATTTTGTTGATGTGGCTCTGGACATTAAGCACACTGGAGAAGAAGTCGCCATCTCGGAAATAGAGATAGTGTAAAGATTTGAATCACGAGAACCGGTAAGCAAGTCATCACCCTCTAAATTCCAAACATAACACGTGTTTGAACGAAAAGCTACTTCTAAATCTCCATCACAAAATTGTCCGATTGAAAATAAGTTGTGTCCAAGGCCTTTAACATAATATACGTGACATATCGTTAGATTTCCTTGAACATGATCTTTATATCTAGTGATTGTAACGAAATGATCATTCCCGAAGCAGACTGTTCCTATGAATTTCTCAACAAAATTTCTTAGCAGTTAAAGATTGCCAGTCATATGCTTTGAGCATCCGATATTAACAATCCAAAGGACGAGCTGAATCACCTGCATTACATGAAACAAATGCAGATGGAAGAGTGGACAGTTTGGCTACCCATTTCTGAGTGGTAACCGGTGTGTTGATGTAGAACGAACATGGATACGACTCTTTGTTTCACTAGGAAGTGGTTGAGCACTTTTGCTTTTGGGTGACCAATTAAAACTTTGTTGGTATTCAAACCATCTCTACCACTTTCAACTTGTTGTAATTTTGTTTTTCATGTAATTGCTAAGTGTTTTACTTTGACTAGAATCATGAGATAGTGATGATGCACTAAAGACCTCATTTGTTGCTTTTGGGGTTTCAGCAACACTTAATCTAGATTTTACAACTACATAAGTAGTTCTTAAATTCTTAGATTTTGCTGCTACGGGGGTAGTGAATAAGGCTCTTTTAACATTAGAATTCCTAGACAAAGCATAACGAGCAACACACTTTTCATGAGAAAGTAAAAATACATCTTTACCACAAGAAACACAAACAATATTCGAACCATCATTAACAACATTTATAGTCTTAAAATTTGATACACTTGCATTTGTTTGACATACGTTCGAATCCTTTGTTTCAAATTTATTAGAATCTATGCTAACACTACGTGATATCTTCCAAACATATGTAGATGAGCTCTTAGTATTCTTCAAGACTCTATTCTTCGATTTAGTGCCCTTAGACTTTGGTCTTCTAACACTATTAGAACTTTCTACACCTGTGGAATTAGAAACATGTATGTTAGTTTTAGAATCCGGTGTTTGTGTCTTTGATTTTGTGATTCGTACATTCCTCTTGCGATTACATTCGCACTATGTTTTTGACTTTTCTCGTTTTTAGGTGTAGGATGTGATTGTGCACTGGTTTTGACTATTGTCTTGACCTTAGGCGTTTGATCACGTTCTTAGCCTTGTTTCCTAGGTTTTTGTTGAACGGTGTTACACAAACAAATTTTCCTAAGGTCTCAGATTTGTCAAACTTAGTGTTCACATGCTTCCCTTTTTCAATTGTCCTAAGCTTATTCTTAAGCTCAGAAATTGTCAACAAAAGATTTTGATTTTAAGCACACACATCAACATAAGAATATGTCTTTGGTTTGACATGTTCAATTAATTCATCAACTTCTTTTTTATTTTGAGTCCGTGTTGCTTTTATGGAATTAAAAAGCTTTTGAAATTCAAGTTTAATATTTTCTCTTTCTTGTACAACAGATTCAACTTGAGTTTTTAGCAACACGTCCTCATTATTCGATGATGATAACTTTGACATCTAAGAGTCTCACAAGCCATTTTCTCTTTTTGATGTTGTAATTTGAGTTCAAAATCAATACTTTGAGCTTGTGATCGCTTAAAATCATTTTCAAGAATCTTGATTCGTTTGAGCAAATTGGCTTGGATATCTTTGGAATCACTTGAACTTTTCTCAAGTTCATCTTTTAATAGCTCATTTTTCTGTTTTTCAACAAAAAGCAACACACAATCTCAGATTTCACTTGTCAAGGATACTTCCAAAAGTCGATCAATCTCATTTTAAAGAATATTTTCTGTTGGAGATTTTTCTTTAACTTGTTGTTCCATTGACTCAAAAATATTTAACATTTCCTGTACTTCTTCAATGAGTTCTTCTTTAATTTCTTTCAAATTCTTGCATAAAGAGTTAGACATCGGAATTACATCAGTTTTATAAAACTCTCGTAAAGAATTTTGGCTGTCAGACATCCATCTTCATTGTCTGTCTTCTAAAAGAGTTTTATCAATCCTTGTTTGTAAACCATTAATTGCTACACCTATTGTGTCAAACATTTTTAACAATTTACTTTCTTTTGGTATTTTTAGAATTGGTAAATCCGATGTGACATCTTTAGACTCAGAACCATTATTAGAAGTAGAAGGAATTGAAAAATATGTTTGTTCAACAAAAAATTCTTGTTGAGGAACAAACGTTTCATAAAGCGCATTTAACTTTCCATAATTAATTTGAACCATTTTGTTTCTCATTTTCAAACGACTTTCTTTCGCATCCTCTAAAGTTTCCTCTGAATTAGGTGAATCAATTTTCAAATTAACACTATAAAGCATGTCACCATTATCCATTTTTGGTTGTGCTGCAATGGCCTTCTTGAGACGTTCGGGATTCTTGTAACCCAACCCAGCTTTAAGAAAAGGATCATAAACTTTATTCGGTGTCTTTCCAAGCATGTGAATTGTTTGAATTGATTGACCCTTTTTATAAACAATTCGATCATGAGAACTCAGTTTTTCTTCGAGATCACAAATATCTTCAAGATACCGATTTTCTCGTTCTTTAAAAGCCTTTTTAGCTAACTGAGTTTCATGTTGAATTATTAGCTTTTCATTTTTGGTTTTGAAAAAATCACTTTGAATTTTATCTTTTTATTTCAAAATTCTTTCAATGGTGTCCTTATCAGCCTTTAATTCACGTTCCAACTCTTCACATGTTTCTTTATATTTTGAACATTGAATTGTTTTTTACTCAAATATTTTGACCTGATCCTTACATGTCTCAAGCTCTTTTTGTAGCAGCTCTTTTTGCTTTTAAGCTCATTGTTTAGTCGTTTTTTATTTCAACTTCTCTTTGAACATTGTATGCTAGCATTTGAATTTTATTATATTCATCATGAGCATTTGAATTATGTTCAGATTTACCACCATTATTTTCCATAAAAGAATCATCAAATATGATATTAGAATCAATTTGATTATCATCAGATGTGTAAATAATAGTTTTACGTTTCACATGACTTATTTGATCATGAACCTTAGATGAAGCGTTTACCTCACTAACAGTCTTTGCATCATATGATGACACAGTCTCAGCATTACCATCAACTGGTTGAATTCGAGCCATCAACATGACTACAGTAGTTAACTCTTCCATAGTTTCTTTACCATATGAAGTGTCAAGCATGAAGTCATTTTATTTGTTGTTGAGGTTGCTTCCGGCTTCATCTTTCATAGCTAACAACATTTATTCTCTGAAATACTTTGCATCACGAACTCTTGGTTTTTGACAATCACAGGCATAATGGCCTTTCTCGTTGCAGTTATAACACTGAACATTTGCCTTTCCCAGAGTAGACTCAGTTCGTGGAACACGCTGAACAATCTAATTGCTTTTATCATTTCTATTTCCTGCATTAAACACATGATTCTTGTTTTGTCTCCCTGCATTCTTGTTAGTATTTCCACCATAACCTGCATTCTTGGTTTGTATGTCAACTCGTCCATCCTGAACCACAGCTTGATTCCTCGTGTTTGATGAAATACGAAGACGATTATTGGCAGGTGTGAAGAACTTCTAAGAGATTGCTCGAGCTAATAATATCATGGCAGTTGTCAGCTTGTCATCTTGAGAATCCCTTTGTAACTCCCCTTGATTTTCGTCATCATAATCAACAACGGATGAAGGATGTGTGACATAGTATGGTTGTGATGCATAAGAAGAATTTGCATGAGATTGTGATGAAGAAGCATTTGAATGAGCAAGAAGGGCTAATGGATCATGATTCTTGGCAGCTTTCTTTGCTTTTGATGCTAGAACATGTGGTTTGAATTGTACTAAAGAATCATACAACACATCATATGACACTGCATCTCCAGTTTGATTGTGACGAACCATGGTAACATATTTGCTCCACTCAGGTTGCAAGCAATTGAGAAACTTGGTGTTGATTGACACTAAAATAGGATGAACATTATTACGATCCATAATATTCACAAGTGTTGTCAACCTTTCATACACAGATTCTAACGATTCTCCTTCTTTTGCTGCAAACTTGTCAAACTCATCCATAAGACGCGAGTGTCTCACATGGATAGTAACCTCCGAACCAAACATTAACCTTTTAATTCGTTCCCACATTTCCTTAGCATTCTTACATGCATCCACTGAATTGTATATATCATTTGGTATTGCTTGAAGAAGATAATTCATAACCCTGACATTAGCAATGTATTGCTTTTTGTTACCCTTAGTCATTTTGGACAATGGTTCAAGTATTTGTTGCTGAGTGTTGTCTGGATTAGGAATCATTGGCCTCTGATAAGGTCCATTTTGTATTGAGTTCCACATCCACTCCCCGTCTTCAAGTTTGTTATCCAGAAACCTTCTGAACCTACTTTCCCAAGGAATATAATTCCCTTTCTCAAACATTGGAGGTCTTTCATTAGCTCCTGAATCAGCTAGAGTTTGTTGATTTGAATTATTATCTTTTGGGTAAAGGGTTACCCCGGTAAATTTGTATTAATCACAGGAAAGTTAAGTACAATGGAATGTGGCTGAAATGCCACATTAACCTCAAGCCATAGCTTGAACTACCACAAAGATTAAAAGAGACACGCCTCTAATGACACTACATCAACAAGAATAATCTAAGACACATCCTAATTAGACCTGAAAAGCTTCCAAGCCACGATATCAATGAGCCACACGTAGGGGGGATAACTATTCAAGTGAGATTGCCTCTTTAAAAAACCTTCCTAAGAAAAACCCAATGGGAAAAACCTTGGAGAAGGAAAAAAGAGTACAACTCTCACTTGAACCTTCTGAATTGAACAACCAATCCTTCCAAAATCTTCCAAAGCAGCAAGGTTAGAAAAAATGACGTTACTCATAAGAAGACACATCAATTTCCATAAAGCCTAAAATTAGTAGGCATCTTCCATCTTTCGAGCAGTTGTCTCACCATAGTAGTATTCTTGAAACGAAAAGAAATGAGCTTCAACCGCACCTTCCACTTAATTCATGAAGTTACGTAGCTCTTCTTAACCATTTCTAATGTTCATAGAACAATCACATGATGATGTATGAGGTTATCTTAAAGGTGGTAGCAGAAATGGTGGAGAGAAGATATTAGCCATCTATATAGTGGTAGAGGTGTGATTCAGGTTTTCCTGTAATGAGTTAGGTATGAAAAATGAGTGATACAACCGTTTATAGGTAAGGAGCGGATCCCTACAGATATGAGACGGTGATATAGTAACAAAGGAATGGAACCGCGTTACTATGGGGAGTTTTGAGTATTTGACTGTGTAAACCCCCGTATTTAAGGTCACTACTATTTCTTATCTCATAATTAATTTATAAATTTTAAACAAGTTACTTTTATTTACATCTAGACATTTTATTGAAATCGTCGTTTTAAATAATTAGGTAGCTATGCTTAAACAATTATTCGTCTTTTGAACGCTTACGTAAATTAAACTTTTTTAGAAAAGTATTCCGTTAATGTAGATTTATTTTTATCATATTCGTTTTTACTTGTGGTTTCGCCTTAACTCTCGTTGTATTTTACGGCGGATACCCGTTAGCCTTCAAAACTACCTTTACCTTATTTAAAATTTATACACTTAAACACTATAAGTTTATTATAATTATAAACTTCAAACTCATCACAACCACCTCAAGGGTGGCGTGGCAAATGGAGAGGCAAGACTAGGACATTTGTCCTAGTCCATTGCATGTATAGTCATACATAAAACCATCTACATCTACCATTTCCTCCCATAGTTTACCAAAACTTTACACACACATCTCTTGTTTCTCTCCTTTTTGACGAATTTATCACCACCATACACCATTTCATCAAATTCTTTACTAATCAAATATATACCTACTAGTGAAATATGACTACCTAGATGGTGTCCTATACTTTTTGAAGTGTTAAAGGGTGTTTTCCAAACGGAAGTTTATTATATATTTGGGGCTAAAAGTTCATTGGAAGATTTTATGGAGTCATTTGGGTCATAATAAAGTGGTGTCAAAAACATTTGGGTAAAGATTCAAGACTTGGTGTAAAGGAGTCATTTGGTTTTGGGTGATAATCATCATTTACATCATTTTTGTTGGGTATAATCTCTACTTATTTTTATTATTCTTGTATTTTTCTTGTATTTCATTTTCATAAACTGTAATTGTAAATATATTGATATGATGATCAGAGTGATTGGGGTTTTGGGTGTACTAGATTAGGTTAAAATGGATAAACCTAGCTTTAAAACATGGTGGAAATCAATGAGAAAAATTAGGGCAAAAGTAAACAGAAAGTTTGACATTTTTTAGTATGATAAACAACTGATTTGACTTATCTAAGTTGTGGACAATTGTTTTATGAGCTAGTATCAATTTGGATCAACACTTGAATGTAAAATTGCTTTGGATTATGACCATTTTTACCATAACTAGTCAATTTGACCTTGCTGGACAGAATGTCTGAAAAGTCATACTTGCACTCTGAGTTGAGTAACAACCTAAAACTATGAGATGTAGGTAAACTTATGTAGATACTGGACCAATTGGATGGTCAACCAATTCATTATGGTTTGAAAATGGCGTCAAAAATGGTAAAAGAGTGAGTTTCCAGCCACAAAATGATTAAATTGACTTTTGTATAAAGAAATGGACTTTAAGTAAATGTCACTCAAATAAAGTATAGAAAATAAAACTTATAATCTATAATGGTACACTTTCAATATAAAACCCTATAAATGTAACTATTATAAAGTACACTATTTATGGTTTCAAGAGGATATAACTATTTTTCTTAAACATAAACCTATATAAAACTTTTACGTCTATAACCATACTAAAAGTTTGTAAAGTGTTTTGCGACGAAAACCCGAGGTGGTAGGACCCACTTTTGGGAGTTTTTATATATTGAACCTACTGACCTTAAACTTATATCGACCTCGAAAACCCGAAAAATTTATACAAGTTATACACATAAACTTAAAATAAGCCATAAGACTTAAATGGGCCACTAGACCCAAATACACCAATTTATAACTATAAGACCCATTGGGCTTAGCATTGGGCCCAACCCACTTAGGCCTAAATATTTGGGACTCAAGGATAGTCATGGACATTTAAAAAATAGACCAAATTACTTAATGGGCTTATAATTGGGCCTATCGGGCTTTTTGACCAATTAGGTTAAAACTAGTAAAATCTAGCAATTAATAAAACTAGTAAAAATGACATACTTTTTACTTAGAAAACTTAAGTGTGATTTAACTTACCCAATTATAACTTGATCATCATACCTACATATACATACTTGTCTATTTTGTCGTCATTATTAATTTTTACCGACATAGAAACCTAAAACCCATACATGTTGTATAGGTTCCGGGTGATTACGTGCCGACGACCAAGTTCGTTTATCGCCGATCTATTTTCTTCCGACATTATCAAGTGAGTTCATAGCCTCGCCTTTCAACTTTTCAAGTATTTTTCTAAAACCCCGCGAGGGAGATGCATGCTAGTTTTTATAAAACGAACACAAGTAGCTTTCTTCTGGTATGCTTGGACCCGTATGTGAATATATGTTGTTGCTTGAGTAGCTTTCGTCATAAGACCCCAATCGTGAGCCGTCAACTACCTATGATGGGTAGCCAGCTATACAATTAATAGCGCTATGGGCTTGACAACCCGGTTCGGTTTTTGGGAGTTTGAATCCGGGAAAGTGAGCACTCCCAATGTACGGACATATTGTATGGAGATGTAAGTAGGTATCTGACGAAAATACCTAGCCTGGGGGCATTCATTGTATTATAAATTGATTATGGATTTCGTCAATGGGATCGGTGTCGCGAGCTCAATGCAACTGTTGTTTATTAGCTTGTCTGATCAACAAGTCTATATGAAGCATATGATTATTTTTATGCTTGTGTTCAATTCTTTTATCAATTATCAAACCTATGAATTCACTCAACTTCGTGTTGACTTTTTAGCATGTTTCATCTCAGGTAATTGAAGTATGAAGGCTTGGAGGCACTGGTGTGGAGGAATTGCGCTAAACTTTTGTCCACCATTTAAAAACCCATTCCTCATTAAAAACTTGTTTTAGTTTGGTTAAATCAAACTTATTTTATGTATGGTAACGATCTCTTGGGACTACGCTTTTGAACTCTGATAATAATGGAATGGAATGGTTGTTTGTTTTAAAACGTCTCTTTGAGTCGTTCTTTATTTCTTGCGACTATTGTACTTATATTTAACACCCAAATTGTTGGTTCCGCTGCGTGTAAATTTGGGGGTGTTAAAGATTGGTATCAGAGCCACGAGTTATAGAGAACTAGGTCATTTTCAAAACCTAAACTATAACTTTATTTTTAAAATTTTAGCGCGCAAATTCCTCAAGATGCCGGCCAAGTCGTTCTTGCAATTACCTTCCTAGCATTATATTATGCGGGTTGTTATTATATATGTATTTATTAATAATACTTGATATTATATGTCGAGATATATATTGATATTTAAACTTTACATATTAAAGTTTTTATCATACTTTGAAAATCTCATATCTAATGTATTGCATACATTCATATTTGCATACATTCATATATTTTGCATACATTCATACTTTGCATAAATTTTATTAAATATAGTGACCTTATACGTACCCCTCGTGTTCGCAGATTATCATGGCTCCTAAACAAATGACGCAAGCTGCCATTGCCAAGCTAGTTTCCGACGAAGTGGCGAAAGCTCTTGCCGCTGATCGTGCCACCAGGAACACGACAGGTGCTGGGGGACCTGGCAACGTGGAAGGTGCAGGCAATGCAGGAGGTCCTGAAAGAGCTCAACAGGCTAGGGATTTGTACTTTTCTCGAGTTTCATGAAATGTGGTCCTTACCAATTCCTGGTAAGAAGGGGCTAGGCTCTCTCGACTTTGCCGTTGGTTTGAGAAGATGGAAAGTACTTTTGGGATCAGCAAATGCGCTGAAAGGAACAAAAAAAAAAAACAGGGGGGGGGGTTCTTTCACGTTTGTGCGTACACTTCAAGGTAGGAGCTTCAACATGGTGGAACCACTCAAGTTGCCACCCTCGGTTTTAGCAGAGGCCAATGGGAATCATGGGATTTATGAAGAAGATGATGTTGGTAAGAATTTGTTCCTGAAGAAGAAATATCAAGGATGGTAGATGAGTTGAGAAAGTTTAAGGTTAAGGGACCACGGTCATAGTGCTGTACACCAAACGATTCAAGAATTGGTATTTACTATGTCCTGAGGAAGTTTCAATCTATCTAAAAGAAGATCAGTCACTATATCCAGGGGTTGCATCATACATAGGGTGAGACCTCAATTCTTCTAAGCCAACTACCTAAAGAAGCTATAAGGATGGCGCTATGGTCTTATGGAGCAGAAAGTTCAAGGGATGGAAGGAATAGAATGCTGAGCCAAAAACAAGAGAAATTGGGAAGGTGGCAGATCAAGGGAATAATCAAGCTAAATCGCGGTAAAAAACCGCGGAGACAACCGTGACAACCACCATACAATCACTACAATAACCGAAGGAATGGGAAGGTGCTAGGGCTATGAATCAAGCTCAAGGTGAAATGTAAACAAGGAGGGCACGCCCCGAAGTGCAAATAGGTTGCAACGTGTGTCTTTTGGAAATTGTCGGTGAAATGTAATAATTGTGAAAAAGGGAACTAGTTGTACTACGGTTGTGTGGTAAAGGAGGTAGCCATGGTGCTAATACTGAGCCGATTAAGGTTTGTTACAAGTGTGGGGACCCGAATCACCTTGCCAACAGTGAATTGTGTCCTGAGAAGAAGAAGCTGGATGGAAGGAATGCAGGTGGCCATATTTATGCCGTGAAAGATGTTGATCAAGCTCCAGGCCCCAAATGTGGTGATGGTACGTTTTCTGCTCATTAATCGTTATTATTAAATGTTGGTTTGACGGGGTCGGGACAAGAGTTTCATAAATGTAGTCTTATCCATTTTATTGATACGAACCGGCAAGAATAAAGTGTTAGATATGAGGTCGCGTTAAGCCCGACGGAAGGATCGCCAGTACAAATACCGTATTAAAGGGGTGTGCACTTTTAAATCTAGTCAACTACTTATTTAAAATCGAATCTTAATGCCTATAGAACTTGTGCTTTTGATGTCATTAATGGCATGGGATGGTTAGCTGATATGGATGCCGTAATCATCTGTGGTAAAAGGAGGTGTCCCATTCGATTACGATCGACCGTTGTGGTTAAGGGTGATAGCAATTCTTCCCGATTAAAAGTGATATCCTGTATTAAGGCAAGAAAATACATCGAAAGAGGATGTCATCTATTCTTAGCCACATTACGAGAAGGAGTAATTGAGAAACGTCTTGAGAGCATTCCTGGTGAATTTGTGATTTTCCAGGAAGTATTCCTCCCATAATGATTGCCAGGGACTTCCCCCGTCATCAACAAATTGAATTCAAAATTGATCTCGTTCCGGGTGCTGCTCCAGTTGCCCGTGCACCTTATCGTTTGGCTCCGTCAGAAATGAAGGAATTGTCTGAGCAATTGAAAGAATTGCTGGAAAAATGATTTATTTATTCGGCCCGAGCTCGTCACCTTGGGAGCTCCGGTATTGTTCGTAAAGAAAAAGGATGGGTCATTTCGTATGTGTATCGATTATCGTGAACTGAATAAGTTGACGGTCAAAAACCGCTATCCTCTCCCGAGAATTGACGATTTATTCGATCAACTTCAAGGTTCAAGTGTATATTCAAAATTGATCTACGTTCGGGGTATCATCAACTCCGCGTTCGAGAAGAGGATATCCCCATCACCGCTTTTTCGAACCAAAGGTATGGTCATTATGTGAATTCCAAGTGATGCGGTTTGGCTAACCAATGCAACAGCAACACTCCTCGCCCGATCTCCCCATCGTTTATATAGATTAGAAGCTAAGTTCTGATGAAGTGTCAGGATTGTGATTGAATCGTGTCTGCAAGCCATATCTTGATAAATTTGTGATCGTATTCATCGACGACTATTCTATTTACTCTAAGACCATGGGAAGACCTATGTGAGCATTAAAGATCATTTTGGACCTGCTCAAGAGAGAGAAATTGTACGCCAAATTCTCAAAATGTGATTTCTGGTTGGAGTCCGTTCAATTCCTTGGCCATGTTATTAATAGGGAAGGCGTCCATGTTGATCCCGCAAAAATTGAAGCTGTCAAAAATTGGCTTGTTCCGACGTCGCCAACTGAAGTAAGACAATTTATGGGATTAGCCAGCTATTATAGAAGATTCATCGAGGGATTTTATTTGATCGCCAAGCCGCTACCAAACTTTACTCAGGAAGATAAGAGATTCGAGTGGGGTGCGGATGAGGATGAAGCATTCAAAAGCTTAAGCGGATCTTGTGTACTGCTCCAATTTTAGCTTTGCCCGAGGGTCCTGATGATTTCGTGGTTTATTGCGATGCATCACTCAAGGGTTATGGTGCGGTACTTATGCAACGGGATAAAGTGATTGCCTATGCTTCCCGGCAATTGAAAACTCATGAAGAAAACTACACTACTCACGATCTTGAATTGGGTGCTGTGGTTTTTGATCTTAGGCTCTGGAGTACATTACTCTATGGTACAAAGTGTGTTGTGTACACCGATCATAAGAGCTTACAATACATTTTGGATCAAAAAGAGCTAAATATGAGGCAACGGCGATGGATTGAACTATTAAGTGATTATGATTGCGAAATACGTTACCATCCCGGCAAAGCCAATGTGGTAGCCGATGCTCTTAGCAGGAAAGTTCGAGAGAAACCTTTGAGGGTTCTCAATCTTTCTGGTGATTGTTACTACACGATTCTGTCCGAAAGGATACTCAAGGCCCAACTGGAAGCTGTGAAACAAGAAAATGTCAAAGCGGAAAATTTGGGTCGACTGTTAAAGCCTATCTTCAAGATTCACTCCGACGGGATTCGGTATTTTGAAAATCGTGTGTGGTTACCGTTGTTTGGCGGACTACGAGACTTGATTATGCACGAGTCTCATAAGTTGAAATATTCTATTCATCCGGGTTATGACAAAATGTATCAAGATCGGAAGAAATTATATTGGGGTGGCCGAATATGAAAGCCGACATTGCTACATATGTTAGTAAATGCCTTACGTGTGCCAAAGTCAAGGTCGAGCATCAGCGACCGTCAGGACTTCTGCAGCAACCTGAAATTCCTGAATGGAAGTGGGAACGTATTACTATGGATTTTGTTACGGGCCTTCCGAGAACATCTAGTGGTTATGATTCTATTTGGGTAATTGTCGATCGGTTGACTAAATCAGCTCACTTTTTGCCGATGAAGAAGACTGATAGTATGGAAAATATACACACCCGGCAGTATCTGAAGGAAGTTGTCTGTAGGCATGGGGTACCGTTGTCGATCATTTCAGACCGCGATAGTCGATTTGCGTCTGGGTTTTGGAGGTCACTTCAAAACGCTTTAGGGACAAACTTAAATATGAGTACGGCATATCACCCAGAAACAGATGGTCAAAGTGAGAGAACGATCCAAACTCTTGAAGATATGTTGCGTGCCTGCGTAATTGATTTCGGTGGAAGTTGGGATCGACACTTGCCTCTGGTCGAGTTCTCTTATAATAACAGTTACCATGCTAGCATCAAGGCGGCACCATTTGAAGCACTTTACGGGAGAAAGTGCAGATCGCCCGTTTGTTGGAATGAAGTTGGGGACAGTCAACTAACTGGGCCCGAGTTAATCCGTGAGACCACGGAAAAGATCATTCAAATTAAGAACCGTTTGCTCACCGCAAGAAGCCGACAAAAGAGTTATGCTGATGTAAGAAGAAAGCCGATGGAGTTTAATGTGGGAGATATGGTTATGCTCAAAGTTTCGCCTTGGAACGGGCGTTAATTCGCTTTGGTAAACGGGGGAAAGTTGAGTCCAGTTATGTGGGGGACCGTTTAGGATTATTGAAAGAATTGGTTGTGGCGTATCGATTTGATTACACAGAAAAACTGCGTTCGGTATGTCATAATCGTTTCATGTTTCAAATCTCAAGAGTGCCTTCGGACGAGAGAACCTGGTGATTCCACTTGAAGAAATCCAACTGGATGATAAATTGCACTTCATCGAAGAGCTCGTAGAAATTATGGACCGTGAAGTAAAGCAGTTGAAGCAGAGCAAAATATTCCTATTGTTAAGGTTCGTTGGAACTCACGGAGAGGTCCAGAATTTACATGGGAAAGAGAAGACTTTTTCATGAAGAAGTATCCGCATCTATTTCCGAGCAAGAAGCGAGGGCGTGGTGATAATCGAGCGCGGGACGTCGCTCCCTTAAGGAGGGGAGGATGTAAACCCCGTATTTAAGGTCACTACTATTTCTAATCTCATAATTAATTTATAAATTTTAAACAAGTTACTTTTATTTACATCTAGACATTTTATTGAAATCGTCGTTTTAATTAATTCGAGCTATGCTTAAAACAATTATCCGTCTTGAACCGTACGTAAATTAAACTTTTCAGAAAAGTATTTCGTTTAATGTAGAATTATTTTTATCATATTCGTTTTTACTTCGTGGTTTCGCCTTAACTCTCGTTTTATTTTACGTCGATACCCGTTAGCCTAAAAACTACCTACCTATCTTAAAATTTACACACTCTAACACTAAAAGTTTATAAAATTTATAAACCTTCAAACTCATCACAACCACCTCAAGGGTGGCGTGGCAAATGGAGAAGGCAAGACTAGGACATTTGTCCTAGTCCATTGCATGTACTAGTCATACAAAACCATCTACATCTACCATTTCCTCCCATAGTTTACCAAAACTTTACACACACATCTCTTGTTTCTTTCCCTTTGTGCCGAATTCATCACCACCATAACACCATTTCCATCAAATTTTTACTAATCAAATAATAACCTACTAGTGGACATATGACTACCTTAGTTTGGTTTCCTTACTTTTTGAAGTGATTAAAGGGTGTTTTCAAGGAAGTTTATATATATTTTGGGGCTGAAGTCATTGAAGATTTTATGGAGTCATTTGGTCATAATAAAGTGGTGTCAAAAACATTTGGGTAAAGATTCAAGACTTGGTGTGAAGGATCATTTGGTTTTTGGGTGATAATTCATCACTTAATCATTTTTGCGGTATAAATCTTTACTTAGTTTTGTTAATTTTGTCTTTTCTTGTATTTATTTTATATTTAATTGTAAATATGCTGAATATGATGATCGATGAGTTATTGGGGTTTTGTGTGTACTGATTATGGTTTTAAAAAGGATCATAAACCTAGCTTTAAAACATGGTGGTGGAAATCACTGAAATATTTGGGCAGAAGTAACAGAAAGTTTGACATTTTGAGTATGATAAACATGATTTGACTTATCTAAGTTGTGGACGATTGTTTTGTGAGCTAGTAGCAATTTGGATCACACTTGAATGTTAAAAATTGCTTGAGATATGACCATCCTACCAAAAGTAGTCAATCTGACCTTGCTGGACATAATGTATGATAAGGGTCATACTTGCACTCTGAAGTTGAGTCAAAACCCTAACTATGAGATGTAGATAAATTATTAGATACTGGGACAATTGGATGGTCAACCAAATTCATTCTGGTGTTGAAAATGGCGTCAAATTGGGTAAAAGTGAGTTTTCACCCAAAATGATAAATTGACTTATGTTATAAAGAAATGACTTTTAAGTATTGTCCACTCAAAATAATAGTATAGAAATAACTTATAATCTATAATGTACACTTACAATATGAAACTATAAAATGTAATATGATAAGTACACTATTTATGGTTAAAGATATTAACTATTTTTATCAAATAAACCTATATAAAATTTTTTACGTCTTAACCATACTAAGAGTTTTGTAAAGTGTTTTGCGACGAAACCCGAAGGTAGGTAGGACACTTTTGGGAGTTTTTATATATTAAACCTACTGCCTTAAACTTATATCGACCTCGAAAACCCGAAAAATTTATACAAGTTATACACATAAACTTAAAATAAGCCATAAGACTTAAATGGGCCACTAGACCCAAATACACAAATTATAACTATAAGGACTCTATTGGGCTTAGCATAGGGCCCACCCACTTAGCCTAATATTTGGACTAAGGCCTGGTCATGGACCATTAAAATAGACCAAATTACTTAATGGGCTTATAATTGGGCCTATTGGGCTTTTTGACCAATTAGATCAAAACTAGTAAAATCTAGCAATTAATAAAACCTAGTAAAAATGACATACTTTTTACTTAGAAAACTTAAGTGTGATTTAACTTACCCAATTATAACTTGAATCATCTACTACATTGGATACTTGTCTATTTTGTCTTCATTATTAATTTTTACGACATAGAAACCTAAAAACCCATACATGTTGTATAGGTTCCGGGTGATTACGTGCCGACGACCAAGTTCGTTTATCGCCGATTTATTTTCTTCCGGCATTATCAAGTGAGTTCATAGCCTCGCCTTTCAACTTTTCAAGTATTTTTCTAAAACCCCGCGAGGGAGATGATGACTCGTTTTTTATAAAACGAACACAAGTAGCTTTCTTTGTATGCTTGGACCCGTATGTGAAGGTTATGTTGTTGCTTGAGTAGCTTTGTCATAAGACCCAATCGTGAGCCGGTCAAATTACCTAGATGGGTAGCCGCTCATACAATTAATAGCGCTATGGGCTTGACAACCCGGTTCGGTTTTTGGGAGTTTGAATCCAGGAAAGTGAGCACTCCCAATGTACGGACATATTGTATGGAGATGTAAGTAGGTATCTGACGAAAATACCTAGCCTGGGGGCCTTTCATGTATTATAAATGATTATGGCTTTCGTCAGGGGATCGTGTCGCAGGAGCTCAATACAACTATTGTGTATAGCTTGTTCTGATCAACAAGTCTATATGAAGCATATGATTATTTTTATGCTTGTGTTCAATTCTTTTATCAATTATCAAACCTATGAATTCACTCAACTTCGTGTTGACTTTTTAGCATGTTTCATCTCAGGTAATTGAAGTATGAAGGCTTGGAGGCACTGGTGTGGAGGAATTGCGCTAAACTTTTGTCCACCATTTAAAAACCCATTCCTCATTAAAAACCTGTTTTAGTTTGGTTAAATCAAACTTATTTTATGTATGGTAATGATCTCTTGGGGCTACGCTTTTGAACTCTGATAAATATGGAATGGAATGGTTGTTTGTTTTAAACGTCTCTTTGAGTCGTTCTTTATTTCTTGTGACTATTGTACTATTATTTAACACCCAAATTGTTGGTTCCGCTGCGTGTAAATTTGGGGGTGTTAAAGACTGTTTACGATAAGGGATGGAAAAACGTGTTTCACGAAGAATAGAATCAAGTAAATAAATAAGATAATGATCAAAGTAATTTAAAATAAAATCCTTAGGGATTACGACAATTATGCATGTGTACTCGATAAATTTTAGAAACATGAGACAATACCCTAAACTCAAAAGACACTAAGTCACTTAAGTATATTAATCATAACAATCAAATATATTGATGTACAAGTATATTAATGATATAGTGTGGGTGCACAGAAATGACACGTAGATCATATAAAAGCTTACATAAAACAATGATTACGTCACATACATATATATCATACAAAACATGTTAGCATTTAGCATTGAATAACACGTATCATAAATATTAACTTATAGATATTAAACCGGGATTGCTAACCAAAAACAAAACCGTCTAAATAATTATTCATTCAACAATTAAGCAAGTAATCATTGAGTATCAAAACTACGTCATGAAGATAATATAATCATATTTCACGAGAACAAGTTAACATTTTGAAATAACAATAATACATATGCAAGGTGCAAGTAGTCTAGATCGACTAAAGAGAATCCTAATTACTACTTGATAAAGCAACCTAATGAAAAATCCAAAGTTTCATTAATGTAACTAACATAGGCATATTAGAAAAGAATGTAGTCTACATGTGCTTTCCTATTGTTCTTAAGCTTTGGGGAGAGTGGTTCCAAGTCTACCTTATGCACTACGGGGGTAATCACTTTTGGCTTATTCACGGATTCACGACAAGCAACAACACTTTATCCTTTTAGTTTCCTTAATTCTTCTTTCAATGTCGTTATGTGGTATGCAGTTTTAACACACGTAAAATATATATAAAATATTATACTTTAGAAGAGTAATTAAGAAAATTACCAAGTTACCCTTGATAAAATTTACTCTCAAAAATATATATAATATAATATATTATACGTATATTTAACCGGGTAAGTATGATTACCCGGGTCGTTTCCCCAACGACTAGTGAAATTGAAACCACGTTTTAATTCGGATTCTGATTTGAATGAAGCAAATGGATGATTTGATAATCTAAAGCAACAATTAAAATGGACAATTAAAAACAATTAAACAATTAAACAAATACGGTAAAATAATAAAAATGCGACAAATAAGCAAGTAAACTAATTTTAACCCCTAAAAATGTAAACTAACATTCTAAACCTAAGATGGGACAAAAGAAAATTTTAGGAGGAAGAAAAACATTTTTTTTGTCTTTTTAGATTTTTAAATATAATTTCTTTAAAGATTTAAACTAATTAAAAACTTAAAAATAATAAAAATAATAAAAATATTAATCCTAAATTTTTTATAAAAATTACACTATAAAAAGAAAAAGTGCAGAAATCTATAAAAATTAAAAGCCTTAATTTTTACTTTTTATTTAAACATTAATTAAACTAATTAAAAGCTAAACCCTAATTATTAATAAAAATAATAAATTAACTAAAACTTAACAAAAGACTTAACTAAGGACTAATTATGCAAATGCTAGAGGGACTAACGGAGCAAAGATACTAACTGATGAAGAACTAACTGAGAAATGATTAAAAACTAAAAATTACAAAACCAGTCCCTGAGAACCTAACCCGACTTCAAATTAAATCCTAATAAGCCTTAAAATAAGTTGAGAACTAAAAGTGCTTTTTAAGAAAAACTTAAAAGAGAGAAGTTGTAGAACAGCTTGAGGAGAACAACTTTAATGAAAAGATTTATATCTAAAAACCACAAATAAGCTCAATAAGAGCTTATCAATCAGCTGACCTCAGAAAGTGGGGTTTAACCCTTGGTTTTAGAAACTAAGCTATAAAAAACTCGACATTAGTTCAAAATGTAAAAAGAAAGAAATTCTAAAGAGCTTATGACTTGCTTAAGCTAATTAAGAAAAGAAAATAGAGCTAGAAACCCTTTTAAGCTACTAAAATTAATCATGAACTAGGCAAACTCAGGAAATAAGCAAGATAGCACAAAATCCAAATAAGCTAAAAACCTTAAAAAGCTAAACTAGACTCTAAATCTTTAAGGACTTATTAAACTACTTATAATCTATCTATATAAGCTGTAAAATCTAGAATTATAAGCTAAATTAACAAATTAAAATCCTAAAATTCCTAAGTACTGTTTTTGGCTTTTTAACTTTTTGAAGGACTTTTGACAGCAAAAATAAGTAATGCAAATAAGCTAGAGAGTGAATTTTAAGACCTAATCTTTATTAAGCTATAACTAAACTTCATCTTACTGGAATTTAAGAGCCTAAATCCTACTTCTACTTAACTAAAAACTAGTCTAAAAGTAGCAGTACAAACTGTGACAGCAGTACTAACCTTTTGGTTAGTACTGGTGCACTTTGCACAAGTGCAACACAAAGGTGCAGGTTTCCTAAGGGAAACCTTGCACTTAGACACACTCAAATTGTGTGTATAAACACAATGCAAGCAAGATCCAAGCCTTAAGGGCTTAGATCAAAAATTGCACAAGTGAAATTTATAAAAAATTTACCCTGGTGCACGAACATCCAATATAAGACATAACTTTTTGATTTCCTAAAACTAACTTCTAAATTTTAATTCCCTATTGATCTTAAGCTAAAACACAACTAACTCAAGTAAATTGATCAAATTAATTTGACTTTTGCTAGTCAAACAAGCTTATGCCAAAAACCCCTTTAAGACTATGACAGATTTGAAAACAGCTTTTAAGGTGAAATCTAATGAACAAGTTTTAACTACCAGATGATTTTTGGCTTAAAACAAGCTTAATAAACAAGAATTAACAGCTGAATTTAACTAGAAATCAAAGATTAATACTATGCTATCTAATATTTTTGGTTTTTTATGAATTTTATGATGACTATATGAAAAATAAAGATCTAGACTATCAAAAGCAAAAATAGAGGAACATTTAAGATTAAGCAAGATAAAACTTAAATAAGCACTAATAAGCAAAGAGATTAAGCAAATAAGCAAAATTAAACATATAAGCTATAACTAAGCAATTTAAACTAAAATTAGAGAAAAATGAAAAGAGAAACTTACTTGAACCTTTAGCTAAACAAAAGGACCAATAATGGCAGCTACAAGCTCCCTAGCTTATTAATAAGCTAGGGTATAAGTCCTTGGGATCTCTTCCAAGTTAAGATCCCCTTCCAAAAAGCTCATATCCAATAGAGTCCATTATAAATGTAAGTTAAACTGGTTTAGGGTTTAGGTAAGATTAATACTGAATTAAAATAAGCTCTATTTCAGCTTATAGACTGAAAGAGCTTAAAATGAGCTTATTAGCTTATTGAGACAATTTGGCTTATTAAGAGAGCTTTTGAATAACAAGAAAAGAGAGCTTATGAATGACTTAAACTAAATTTCATTAATAAAAGTTACTGGTTACATTACTTAAAAAAAAGAAAATTACATTTAAGAAAAATACGAATTTAAGCTAGACTAAAAATTACTAAAAACCTAGATGCTGTGTGTGTGTAAGAAGTGAGGCCTATTTATAGGTGTTTGGTGAAGCTTCTAGACCCTCTTGCCTTGCTTTCCAATCTTTCAATCTTGGCCAATCATTTCTTCAATCATTTGAGCTTTAATTGTAGCCGTTTGATCAAATTGTGCACTCAAGGATTGCCAAGCTGTCATTCTTTGATGTGATAGCTTGTGCTTCCTTTGTGAGGGATACTAGAGCAAATTTCTTCTTTTCTTATGCTTTTTTCTCAACAACGTGGCATTCTTCTTTTGGGATTGGACCAATCAGAGATGGGGAGTGACATTTCTTACTGCCAAGGTGTACTTGGACACCTAAATTGTCCTTTGTACCCTCTAATTGTAAAAACCCCTTTGTTTTGAGCTAAAGGCACGTTTGGGAAGATGATGAACAGTGAATTGGATTTACCCGCCCTTTTTATAACTGAAATGGGGTAAAAACTCGTTTGAAGTTTGGGAAATGACAACTTGAGTCCCTCTATTTTCTTTTTACTCATTTTAGTTATAAAGGAACTTTGAAATATACAAGTTTGGCCCTTGTGGTTTATGAAAGAAGGGGAAGTGGGCTAAGGTTTTGGGCTTTAGGATCCGGGTAAGGCCCATTTAGGGTTTAGAAAGCCCATTAAGCTTTTTAGGGCCCTATAAGAGGTGAGGGGACATTTTTGGACTTTTGTGAGAGTTGAGGGTTTAAAATGGAATATTGTGGGTCTTGTTGACTTTTGTTGACCATTGTTGACTTTTCTTTCACTGATTTGACTGAGGCTTGATTTTTCTGGCTTCGGCTTTGATTCTTTGGCTTCTTTTTGTACTCTTCTGATTCTCGTGTCCGTGCTTGCTCATTTTTGACTATTTTCTTGTGATTTTTGACTTATCTGTACCTGCACACACAAAAAACAAATACAAGCATATTTTTTCCATTTTTGGTCTATTTTGGGTTTAATTGGGTTATTTTAAGTACAAACGGATATGTGTATTCTACACTTATCATTATGACCAAATCTTTTTCCTTAAGACTTACATTTAAATTAGAGATTTCCACAGACTTTTGATTAACTTGATTAACTAAAGCATCACATTGTTCTTTTGATCGAATACGTGTTGGTTTGATTGAGTCATAAAGTTGCTTATAGGTCTGTTTCAAATGTTCATTCTCAGCAATAAGCTTTGACACCCTATGATCCAATTCAATATTTATCGTTTCAATCTCTTCTATGTCCTTCTTGACCTTATCCTCATTCATATTTCCACTTAAAGATTTAATTCTCTCTTTCAACTTTTTTATGACCGTGTCTTTCTCTTGCGACTGAGCTTTCAATTCATTTAATTCAAAATATTGATCAAAACTTGGAGCACTTTGATTTGAAACAGAATTGTCCCTTTGAAAAATTTCCTGATTAAGTTGAGTATCAACTTCTGAACAGTTTATCGTAAGTTTCTTTTTCAATGAAATCCTTTTTGTTGAGAAGCTCAGTCTCAAGTTTAAGACACTTTTCACATTCATGCACATTCACATAAGCATTATCCACAGAAGAATTCATAATTATGTTCACTATATCTTTGTTGATGACTTGTTCCAAGAGTCGTTCATTTTCATTCAAAACTTGATTCATTTTAACTTCAAACGTTTTTTACTCTAAACATTATCCATAAAAGAATTCATAATTATGTTCACTATAGCTTTTACAAATGGAATAATTTCATCCCTAAAACAAGCTTTTGTATGTTCAAACCCCCACGAGCCCTTAGTGATGGCTGTGGCCGTGGTTCTTCCTTTGAAAACCATGTCAAAGCCAGCAAGATGGTGTTTAAGTTTCTACAAACTCGTATTAACCATGCTGACTTTAGGAAGTTCTTTTGGAACCTCAACTTTGGTGGGTCTACAAGAAGGACTAGGATCTGAAGAATTCATAGAATTCTGAGACCAAAAGGCTTGTTCAGTAGATAATTCAGTTTGTGGAACAAATCGTGTTTCAAAATCTTGAGAAAGTTGGTTAAGTGCAGCATAATCGACTGGTGTAGTATTAACTTTCTTTTCTAACATCATTGGATCCTGTTGTTTTAAAAGCATTTTTGAACGACTCTCTTCAGCAAGCACAAGGGTCTCTTCGGAGTCAGGAATCACAATAGCACTAGTGTTCTTAATGACATTACCATCATAAAGCTTTGGTTCCAACTGCTGAGCTTTCTTTAGATAGAAAGGATTTTGAAAACCTAGAGCTTGTTTAGTGGTATGATCATAGAAAAACTAAGGTTTCGTCAACATGTGAATAGTTTGTGCTGATTGATCTCTTTTAAAAACAATATTATCCAGCTGTTTGATCTTCTTTTCTAAAGCAATCTCTCTATCAATGTTTCTAGATTCTTCTTTCTTAAAATCATTTTTGAGAAGACTAACTGTTTGCATTAAAGATTCCTTTTCTTTTACATGTTCTGAAAGAATTTGTTTAAGACGATCAATCTCGACAGACTGTTCACATGAATCTAAAATGTTATCTTTACTTTTTAAATCAACATTTTGGCCTTCTTTCAAAACTTTAACTTGTTCTTTATATCTTTCAAGCTCAGCAGTTAAAGAATCATTGACACTTTTATTGTCCAGATTAATCTTGGTGCAATTAATTACTTGGCTTTTCAGTTGTTCAATCACAGAATATCAGTGCATCTTGTTGTACAGATGAGTTAGAATTCTAAACAGCTATCTGTTGTGATTCTGTCACATACTGAGAATAAGGAATGATGTTGCTATCACTGGTTATTTCAGTCTCTGAATGGTTTATAACACTTGACTATTCAGAAGACGGCTTCACCTGCACACCTTGATTAATCATATTGTTATCCACATTATTTGGATTGTGTACCTCAGCGAGAGCATCTAAACCATAACTTAAGATATTGGCCATGAAACTTGGTTGTGCATTAAGTACGTCATCACAATCTGAATCATATACCTTAACTCTATCAGCTTAGAAGAGTGCATTAGTTGTTACTGTGAAAGCACCTGGGCCAAAATTAATTCTTTCTACAGTATCTACTAAAATTACAAGTTGGTCTTTGCTCAACTGAATCCATGCTTCCTAAAGTTGTGCTAACAACATATGTTGCTTGAGACATTGTATCTTCTTTGATTGAGTATATGGCCTTGCTATATGATCATTACCCGTTGAACTATTACCCACATAACTCAGAGTCTGTCGTTCTGGCATAGCAACTTGGTGCATTGGATTTGACGAAATCTCTAGTTGATTGTTAGATGATGGGTAACTTAAAGCAAGTATGGTACTCATCAACGTCAAAGCATTGTTTAAGCATTCAAGTGGATCATCAGTTGGAAGAAAGTATGGTGCAACAAGGCTTGAATCAACTTGTATAGGATTTGTTGATGATTGTAGAGAAACAGCTGGTGCTTGAGATGCTTGTTGATGAATCACTTGAGATGATCGTGGATGAATCACTTGATATGATTGTAGATGAATCACTTGATATGATTGTGGATGAATCATTGATGATTAAGGATAAATCACTTATGAAGCTTGTGGATGAAACATTGAAACTTGATGAGGAACACTTTGAATTTGTGATTGCGGATTGTAAACTCTCTCATTCATGTTAAACATTTGAAGTAATTTACGTGTGAAATCAATTTTGTGGCCTTTTGTAGATTAAGTGATTGTTGTTGTGGTTTGAAATTAATTAACGTTCACGGGAATTTACAAATATATGATTTAAACCGAGAAAAGAATTAAATCTTTAGCGGGATTTAACAAAATAAAGAAGGAACCGTGAAGCAATGATTAATCGTTGTGAAATCGTTGTTGTTGTTAAAGAACTTGAGCTTTTGTTGACGAATAATGAGCGAAAACGATGAACGGTGCACAAACGTTGAACTTTAAATGAGAAATAGTTGGTTAAAACTCAAATAGGGACTAACAGTGCAAAAACGATTCACTTTTGATGTCTAACGGGCTATTTTATAAGAATAAGGACTAACGGTGTAAGTCTATTTCAACAAAGAGGGTTAATAAGCCAACAAAGGATGAATGATGAAT
>BQNB010096198.1:0-24044 GCA_026074375.1 Tanacetum coccineum
CAGTTGATTCCCAAAACACACCCACATTTGCTCCATCAACTTCACAACCAACCTCCACTACACCAATCATTACACTTGAAACATCACCTTCTAAAATCATATCATCACCATCCTTGTCTTCTCCTACACAACAAACCCCACCATCCATAGACACCACTCATGATGCAAAGGATCCTGCTACAATGCCCCATGATTCACCTCTCCAAAGGGTTCAATCACTTGGACGTGATAAGGGCAGTATGACACTTTCTGAATTGACGGTTCTATGTACCAATTTGTCAAACAAAGTAACAAGCTTGGAGGCAGATTTGGCACAAACCAAACAAACTTATGGTACTTCTCTTACAAAATTAATCAAGAAGGTAAAGAAGTTAGAGCAGACAGTCAAGTCAACTCAAGCTAGAAGGAGATTCAGGATAGTTGTTTCTGATGATGAAGAAGGTCTAGAGGATCCTTCCAAAAAGGAAAGGAAAATTACAGAGATTGATCAAGATCCCTCTATTTCATTGGTATAAGATGAAGGAACATCATGGATTGAATAAGATATAGAGATTCAGGAGAAGCTAGTGATGATACTGAGGTAGTGCTAGAAGAAGAAAAGCCTACTAAGCTTGTAGAAGATCAAGGTAGTGGTGAAAAAGGAGAAAAAGAAGTTAGTACTATTGGTGCAGAGCATAGTATTATTATTCTAGAAGTTAGTACTGTTGCTGCAAAATTTGGTATATATAAGAAGAAGTGCACAGAAGAGGAAAGATAAAGGAAAAGCAATTATAGAAGAAGATGAATCTATTCAGAAAAAGACTAAGAAGCAGCTAGAGCAAGAAAGACTTGGGCATGAAGAAGCTATTAGACTGCAATAACAGATTGATGAAGAGGAAAGACAAAGGATTGCAAGGGATGCAGAAATAGCTAAACAGTTACAAAAGGAGATTAACAAAGCAACACAAGAACAAAAGAAGCAAGAAGTTGTAACTGAAGCTGATCCAACTCATGTTATTGATTGGAGTGATCCTGCATGTACTTGATTAATCAGGGAGGATACAAGATGAGACATTTTAAGGGAATGAGTTATGAAGATATTAGACCTATATTTGAAAAGGTATGGGATCAAATTCATTCTTTTGTGCCTATGGATTCTAAGTTGGAAATTCCAAAATTAAAAAGAGCAGAACCTGTTAAAAGACAATCTACTAAAGAAGAAAAGAAAAGAGATGATAGTAGCAAACCTGCTGAAGGTAGAAGAAAGAAAACACTTGCTAGGAAAAGAGCAAGTGGAAAAGACAGTGAAGAAAGTATGAAGAAACAAATGCTAGAAGATGATACTGAGAAGGAAGATCTTAAAGCTTATTTGGATATAATTCCAGGAGATGATGTTGCTATAGATATTGAATCTTTAGGTACTAAGTACCCAATTGTTGATTGGAAGACATATGTTCTAGCAAAAAACTTCATGTATTATCAAATCTTCAGGGCAGATGGAAGTTCCAAGAATTACAAGATCTTTAGTATGATGCTTGATGATTTTAAAAGACAGGATGTATTAGACTTACACAAGCTAGCTAAAGCGAGGTATATGACATTAAGTCCAGAAGGTTATGACTTAATGCTTTGGGGAGATTTGAAGACCCTATTTGAGCCTGATGACGAAGATGAAGTCTAGAGGAATCAGCAAGGATATAATTTGATAAGCTGGAGACTATTTGATTCATGTGGAATTCATATTTTATTGATGAACAATGGAATTGCCATTCACATGATGATAGAGAAGAAGTATCCACTTACTCAAGAAATGTTATCAAAGATGTTAAGCAGAAAACTAGAGGTTGATCATGAAAATGAGATGGCATTTGAACTTCTAAGGTTTATAAGGTCACAAGTATAGAAGTAGAAGAATGTTTGGAAGAATCCTCAACAATGCAGTCTAGAAGATTAAATACAGAAGAAACTTGAGATTTGAAGGTAAATCACAAGTTTAAGGGAGGATTGTTGGGATTCAGAGCTTACACATTTAGTACTATTAGTTAGTTAGTTAGTTAGTACTGCCAGTATACTTAGTACTGGTAGATAAATAGTTAGTACTGCCAGTAATACTGTTAGTTATATAGTTAGTACTGCTTAAGTGATATGCATGAGTTATATTAGGAATAGATATGCATGATCACTTAACGCGTTTTGTAAGCCCATTAGGGTTTTTCTTAGTGTATAAAAAGAACCTTACGGCATAGTTAGAGATATCAATCAATTTTTCACATCAAGTGATGCAAGTTTTCATAATTAGTTATTCTGCAACCTAGGCAGAATATTTGCAATCAATATATATTCAAAGTTTTGCTTACATTGTTCTTCTTAGTATTACAAGTTAGATTCCGCATAACTTGTAGTATTCATAATCATTGTTTCTCAAATAGTTAGTTTGAATAACTAAGCCTTAACAAGCTAAGAAGATCTATTCATTGGGACTCACACTGGTAGTCCACTATTCAAATCTTTATCAGTTAATGTTGGGAATTATGGACTTCTACAACTTAGTGTTGCTGATTCAACTTGATACTGTTGGTGATGGTTAGTGCTGCTGATGAAGAATCATGAAAACAGTCTAAGTTGTTAGTACTATTAGTTAAATTAGTTAATACTGTCAGTACATTGTTAGTACTGCTAGTATAGTTAATACTATTAGTTAATAGTTAGTGCTGCTAGTCTTATATAGTTAGTACTGCTATTATGATATGCATGAGTTAAATTAGGAATAGATATGCATTATCATTATACGCGTTTTGTAAGCCCATTAGGGTTTCCTTAGTGTATAAAAGGAACCCTATGGCATAGTTAGAAACATTATCACATCATAGTCAGTCTTTCATAGTTATTCATAGCTTCAAGGTTGTAAACCCTAACACTCTCAAAGAGTGTTCGTATTAATATATTGAAGCTTATTGTTTTGGTTGTATTTCTGTGTGTTGAACATTCATTATTGTTATTCTTCTTAGTGGTATAAACTAGATTCCGCATAGTTTATATCATACACTCAAAGTTTCAATCTTAGTACTTTTGGATTTATCTAAGGATACTAAACCTTACATCAAGCTAAGGAGTTTAATATCTGTTTATTGGGATCAACAACAATAATTGTCACGAATAAACTGATGGACAGAAATTATTTTTTTAACAATGTTTGGAGTGATAAGGACATTATTTAAATGAAGGGGTCGACGAGGCGTAGGAAAAATACTATGGCAAGAGTTAGTGACAGATATAGAATCTCCGTCACCAACTGAGACAGATGGATAAATGCTTATATTAAAAATATCACTAAGACTAGAGACATAATCATTAAGGTGAGAACTCGCACTTATATCCATATTCCAGTTTCCCATAGCGGGATCCTAGAGGGTCATTGCATGATATGCATTCGGTAAATTAGTCTCCTGTCCTGTAGTTTGATCATGCGGACCCAGTTGACCACCGGTTGACTTGAGTGTCTCGTCTAACTAGATTTTGGCCCATCTGATAGTACTGTCGGACCGGCTGACCCATTAAACCTAAGTGGCCTGGCTGACAAGGATGCTGACCCAATAAGCCCAACAGACCCGATGGATTAAAAGATTGGGTCTGGTAATGAGGAAACCAGGGTAGGCTGTGTGATGCTGCATAAGTTTGGGTTGGACCAGTGGTTGTTGTGTAAAGAGCAATAGGTCTAGTGGCATTTTTATTATTCGACACAAAAGATAATATGTTACTATCAAAATCGAGCTTAGCCATAAGAGTCTGTAAAGTCCCCATGTCATCATTTTTAACATTAGTAGGTGTCTTAACACTAGTAGATGAATTACCATGCACTTTATTGTGTAAAAATTTGCAATATTCACCAAACCGACACGAGCCTTTATTAAAATTAAAACACGGCTTATATACCTTGTCCATAAAAGGGGTAGAACGCCAAGTATTGGTACCGGAGTTAGCCAATAAAACTATTGGGGAGGATGAAGTAGAATCAACATATGATGCTTGTGCCCTTGATTTCAAACACATCTCCAGTGTATTGAGCATGGAACACACCATTTTGAGATCCAGGAAGGGATCTCGATGAATGATGATATCGGATACATGTTGGTACTTATCTGGTAACTTACCAAGAGCAATATTAACCACATCGTCATTGCTAATAGGCGACCCGAGGCTAGATATAATAGTGGCAATGGATTCAATCTTATGAAAGTAGGCATCAATGCTTAACTCGCCAAGCTTCATGGAGCGCAAAACTCCGCCTTTAATGCGATAGAACGAGACCATTTGTTATCATTGAAGATCAATTCCAAAATGTTCCAAGCTTCCTTTGTTGTTTTAGGGTTTTCAACGACAAGTCTTTGTTGGAGAGTTTTGGATAGTGTCATAAAGATCCATGTAAGAACAATGGAGTCTAGCGTCAACCATTCATCGGTCGGAGGTGTCAGGTCGCTAGATGTGGCAGCTTCCTTGGACTCACCCAAGATGTGTGTCAAGAGATTATAACCCTGTTGATCCCATCTTAATAGATCTTACTTAGCTTGTTAAAGCTTAGTTGTGTTGGATAGATCCAAAACAACTCTAGTAGAAACTAAGATTGAAAATATCACAAACTATGCGGAATCTAGCTTGTAATACTAAGAAGAACAATGAAAAAGTAAAACAAGATCTTTACTAAACTTTCAATATATTGAATACTATTTTTAGTTACAAAAGAGCTATGAATACTAACTATGATTGCTATGCAAACTATGAAAAACTAATATGAAAAACTGATATCTAGATCTATGCCTTAGGGTTCCTTTTATGCACAAAGGAAACCCTAATGGGTTTACAAACGCGGTCACACGCGTGTTCAATGCATAGCTATTTCCTTAATATTTCATGCAGAGCACTTTAGCAGAAACTAACTATATAACTAATAGTACTAACTATTATACTAATAGTACATGACTTTAATCTGACTAGTACTATACAATTTTGTTTCTTTGGAAGTATTTAACATATTACATTAGTCAAGTACTAATGACTTTAGACTATATTCTCTCTAATCTTCATACACTAGTAGTTCGTGTCTTCAAACATTTAGAGCAGTAGAAACTCTATTTTAGTTCCCAGCAGTAGAACATTGAGAAAGCCTTTTTTATTCCCCAATCAAATACTCACCTAAACTTGATATTCAATCTGTTTATCAAAAAATAAAGTTTCTTTGAATTAAAACAAAATTAAACCATCTGTGCTGAGAGGATGCTTCCAAACACCTTATTGTCTTGGTCTGTTTGCTAGTATGAAGATTTTCCTTAAAAGTTCATTTCCCATTTCTGAATATTCATCCACTTGAAGCTTGTTAGCCAACATCAAAGTCAGAAGCCCTCTTGTCAATGGATATTCTTTTTCAACTAGCATGAAGATGTCATGTCCTCTTACTAAAGATACATGATAAACACCACATGTATCATAAAGCTTCCATACTAAAGGATCATGCATATACCTTTGAAGCTTCCATAGAGTATCATCATTATCTGGTTCAAACAACCTCTTCAGTTTAACCCACAATGCCTTCTCTTTATCATCTGTAGGCTCTGCTGTACTGGACCTCTCTTTAACCAAATCTCAAAGCTTAACCAGATCATCTTTATCAAATCTCTTTAACATATCAGCAAAAATCTGATAAGCTTCTGTATGGTTTCCAACTCTGATAATTCTCCAATACCTTCTTGTGTCTTCAGAGTAAATCTCCCAGTGTATGATAGGATATTTGACCTGTAAGGCTTCAACATAAACTTCTTCTACTGGAACTATCACTAATAATTTCTGTAGTTCTTCTTCTGATAATTTTTTTTCCTTATCTGCTAATTGTTCTTCACCTAAACCTGAAGCTTCTCTAGTCTTTTGTCTTTTAACATACTCTTCTAAAACTTCCTGACTTGCTCTTTTCAGTCTTTGAACTTCTAACTCAGATCCCATAGGCACAAAAGATTGTACCCTCCTCATAGTAGTTTCAAAGATTTCTTTAACCTGCTCAAATGAAAGTGACTTCAATTGTTTAATAGAGTAACCTCCTTCTTGGTTCTTGATGTAATTTGACATGTATTTCTTTTGTTGAGCAAGAGTCATTGGCTTGTTCCTCTTAGCTTCAGCTCTTTGTTGAGCAAAGAACTTCTTTCTTTGATTGACAAGTTCCACAAGCTTCATTGGTAAATCTTCTTCACTACACTTTTCACCTGCTTGTAATTGTTGAATAAAATCTTCATCTGCTGCAACTCTAGCCAAAACATCATCCCATTCAGCATCTGTAAAACCCTGAGCTGCTTGATGCACTTGAGCCATTCTCTGTCTTTCTGCTGCATCAAACTCTTCTTGTAGCTTTTGAGCTACTTCTGCATCAAACTTTGCTTCTTGTTTTGCATTAAATCTTGCTTGTTCTTCTTCATGCAACTTCTAAGCCAATTCTTCATCAAGACTCATCTGAATTTGAACTTTCTTTTTGATCTTCTTTGGTTGCTCAGACTCTTGCATAATGGCTTTACCCTTAGCTTTAGCAGCACTCTTTCTGATCTCTATAAGTGTCTATGCAAGAGTTAAATCATCAGCAGTAGTATCTGCATGTCTTTGAGGACTGGCAGTACTAACAAATGTACTGGCAGTTGAAACTTGTGCAGCAGTACTATCCAAATTCTGTTCATTATGAACTTCAGCATGTGGATGAACCAATGAAATTCCAACATCCAAATCCATTTCTTTTATCAGACTCCTCCCCTGTTTGGAAGGATCCTCTTCATCTTCTTCATCATCAGAACCCACAATTTTGGATCTCCTCCTAGCTTGGCCGGTCTTAACAGTTTGCTCTAACATCTTCACCTTTTTGATGAGTTTAGTAAAAGCAGCACCATAGGTTTGTTTTGTTTGCTTCAACTCTGTCTCCAAGCTATCCACCTTGTTTGACAATTTTGTACATAGAACCGTCAATTCATGTAGTGTCATGCTACCCTCATCACTTCCAGATGTGTGACCTCCTAGGAGAGGTGAATCATGAGGCATGGTAGGGGACATAGAGATGTTACCACTATTCTGTCATGCATCTATGCTAGAGACAGTAGTGGCAGCCTCTCCATGAACAACATTCACACCTGTGAATGCAGCCTCATCTGCAACTGGGGTCTGAGTAGGAAAGTTGGACTAAAGAATCTCAACTTCATGTCTGACAGTGTCCCTAATTGTTGATGAAGTTGGTGGTTCAGTTATTTGTGGGGGTGATGTATGTGTTTCAGTAGATGGAGCCATGAGGGGTGTGTGTTGGGATCCAGCTGGGATTGTTGGTCCTTCACCCTGACCAGGTTGCTCAATAGCAAGCATAGTGGGAAATAAGGTGTTTCCTCCCCAGAATATCCCTTGGTAACCCTTCTCATGTTACTAAACAATTTTGATGTAAGGGTATGAGTGATATAAATTCTTTTTTGTGAAAAAAGCAACATTTTCCTTTTGTTCAAAAAGATTTGAATAAATCTTGTATACATGAGAAATTTACTTTGATTATCCAAGTTTTTCACCATACCATCAAAAATCAACTTTGAAAAATTAAAGGTCCTATTTGTGGCCAAGCAAATTATAGCAGTTGCTATATTACTACTAAACTGTTCCCAAACTGTTTTCTTTGGACTTAAACAATGAAGAATGGTATGGATCATGAACTTCCACTGAGGTGAAAAATGGCCTTTTTGAAAAGTTAGTTTATCAGAAGTTATAGCATACCCCATCAGTGAGAGTTGGTCAAAAATTTCTGCAAGGTTTTCTAAAATTTCAGAATTTGTTGGACTAGTAACACCATCCTCGTCATTAAAGTGAAGATTACTCCTCACTGATGATTTTGATATTACTATAGTCATGCCATCAACCTTAGCATGTATTTGAGTTTCATTATTGACTATTTTGGACTTAGCAATAGCCCAAAACTGCTCAATATAAGAAGCATAGATAGTAGGACTTATGGTTAAAGAATACCTGATAGTGCTAGCATTCAAGAAGTCCACTATCTGATGAAAATCAGCATTCCCCTATGGTTCTTTCCAAACAAGCAAACATATTATGTTGATCAACAAACTTCAAATCCGCCATAGATGATTAATTGATGATTAACTTATGGAGTCGGTGATAAATTGAAGTCGGTTTGTGAATTTTAAGAGCGTTTTAGTGTTCGAGAGTATTAGAATGATCTTGATGTAGTCGAATACGCTTATATAGCAAACCTACTAGCGAAGAAACCTTTATATTTACTGTTAACCCCCTCAGCAGTATTATCTCTAACGGTAACAAACAACACTAACTTTGGCTCAGTAGTACTAACTTTGGCTCAACAGTACTAACTTTGGCCTAACAGTGCTAACTTTTGCCTAGCAGTACTAAATCCTGCCTAGCAACATTAACCTTACAACTACCAGTTTTAACTCCAAATTCATCACTAATACCATCTCCAAACCATATCAATCATGAATACAACAAACACATCTTTAGAGATTAAGTAATCCAATGCTAGCAATCAGAAAGTTAAACCTGCTAACATCAAAAGCCTTTGTGAGAAGATCTGCAACATTGTGGTCTGTGTGAATCTTGATCACTTGAATCAACTTCTTCTCATAAGAATCTCTAATGAAATGGTGCCTTATTTCAGTGTGCTTGGTTTTAGAATGAAACACTGGATTCTTCACAATATAAATGGTGCTTTCATTATCAACGTAAATCTTGGTGTTCATGAAGTTGTACCCATAATCAAGCATTTGATTTTGAATCCATAACACCTGTCCACAGCAATTAGCAGCAGCAACATACTTTGCTTCAGTAGTAGAATTTGCAATTATAGTTTGCTTTTTACATTGCCATGAAATCAACCTTTTGCCAAGAAATTGATAACCTCCTGTTGTGGATTTCCTGTCAAGGCTAGCTCCAACATAATCACTATCAGAAAAAGCTTTCAAGTCAAATGGTGAATCTCTAGGATACCAAAGGCCCAATTTAGGCTGACCTTTTAAGTATCTAAAGATCTTCTTCACTGCATGAAGATGTGAGACTTTAGGAGTAACTTGGAACCTTGCACAAGCACAAACAGCAAACATTATGTCAGGCCTAGAAGCTGTTAGGTACATCAATGATCCAATCATTGATCTGTATAAATGAACATCCACATCTTCAGCCTCTTCATCCTTGATCAATGCCTTGTTAGTCTCTATTGGAGTCTATCTTCATAGTGAAAAAATCAAACTTTTTTAATATATCAGCCACATATTTGTCTTGGCTAATAAAGATTCCATCCTCCTTTTGTTGTACTTGCAATCCTAAGAAGAAAGTAAGCTCCCTCATAGAACTCATTTGGAATCTCTTGTGCATCATCTGTTCAAACTCTATGCATAAAGACTTTCTAGTAGACCCAAAGATGATATCATCAACATACACATGTACTAACAGGATATCACATCTGTCATTCTTGATGAACAAAGTCTTATCTATATTGCCTCTTTTAAATCCATTTTTCAATAAGTAGGTAGACAAGGTCTCATACCAGGCTCTAGGAGCTTGATGTAGACCATATAAAGCTTTTTCTACCTTATAAACTTTGTTAGGGAATGGTGGATCTTCAAAACCTGGAGGTTGACAAACATAAACCTCCTCGTCAATAGTACCATATAGAAAGACACTCTTTACATCCATCTGATACACAATAAACCCCATAAATGATGCATAGGCAAAAAATAACCTGATTGCTTCTATCCTAACAACAGGAGCAAAACCCTCATCATAATCAATTCCTTCTTCTTGGGTGTAACCTTGTGCCACCAGTCTTGCCTTGTTTCTAACTACAATTCCTCTCTCATCTTTCTTGTTTCTATACACTTACTTAGCTCCAATAGCCCTCTTACCTTTATGAAGATCCACTAGAGTCCAAACCTTTTGAAGTTTAAATTGCAGAAGCTCCTCTTGCATTGCTTCTATCCAGCTTGGATCTGTCAAAGCTTGGATTACCTTTTTGGGTTCTATTTGAGAGAGAAAACAGGCAAATAAGCAGTTCTGATAATCTTTGTGATTTGTTCTTCTCTGCTTGTTAATGTAGCTGACCATAGCATTTTCTTTAAGATAATTGATCATTCTCCTTGTTTGAGTTGATAAGTTTAGGTCTCAAATGATCTGGTCTTTAGGATGATCTTTGTGAATTCTGGTTGTGGAAATAGGACTGACATTCATAGTTGTCTCCAAATTATTGAGGTCAACCTCTGCACCCACATCTTCATCATCATATGCTCCATCAAATATACCAGTTTCTTCCAAAGATGGCATATTTGGATCATTAGGACTAACAATATTAATATTTAGACTACTAGTATTAATATTTGTACTAGCAGTATTAATACTTGGCCCAACAATATTAATATCTTGAGTACTGCTATTAGTCCTTTCTTGATCATCACTTCCACAAACTTTATTTACACCATCATCTCCTTTGCCTGGTACCTCATCAGCATCCTTATCATCTGAGCTCTGAGTACTTGAAGAGAGTGGTGAATTAGAAGGCATGAATGGTATCAGTATGTATTCATGATCATATGCTTTCTCCTGTCCAACTTGCCATGCATTAACATTTTTCTCTATATCTGCATCACCATTAGTTTGATTTCCTGCAGTAATTGGCTCATAATTCATAGATTTTGTTAGTGAATCAATATCAAAGAGCCATTCTGGACCACTTCCTGGAACATTAGATTTATTTTTTAAAAATTTAATATGCAAGTTGACAGATTCGTCGTCTGTTTACTAGGGTACAGCAACCGAAACAGTAAGTTGTACCGCCGGACTTAACAAATGTGTACTCCATATGTTGGATATCAATAATAATTGTTGATTTGATGTGTGTTAAACCTATGGAATTAGGGCCTCTATTTATACACAATAGAGTGCTCCCAAGTTTACTCATCCCACCGATGTGGGATAGAAAATAAACGTAAAATTTCTCTTTAAGCATGATACCGAATGCCTAACTTTGAGACGCGATATCTCATTCACATCAACTCTATTTTGAACCCATAAAAGTTCATTGCGAAGCTCTTTATAAGGAGAACGCAAACTTACAAACTACTCCCTCCGTCCCATAATTATAGTCCAGATTTCCTTTTTTGTTTGTCCCAAATTAATTGGTCACTCCTAAAAATAGATAGGAAATTTATATTAAGTTTATCATATCACCCTCACTTGATCTTATTATTACAAACTTTAAAGGCATTAGAAATTAATTGGTTAAGGGTAAAACTGTCATTGTGCAAAAAGTAAAAGAGAGCTGTAATAATGATGTTTTTCTTAAACTATGTGTTTTTTGTCGATGGATTATAATTATGGGACGAAGGGAGTATTACTTATATATATGACAGATACATATAGATATATGTGTCCAAAATCACTTTGCCAACCAAATTTTACAACAATTAATCCTTTAAATCTAAAAATGATTATAATATACACTAACATTCATAAAACTGTGAAAAAAAGCTCTTAACATGCTTGTAGTATTCAAAACCTTAAAATAAAAGAATATCATTAATCTGAATTGTATTTTATGTAAATGTAACTCCTTTTAAAATAATAATAAAATTACTTTTTAATAGCTACGTTTTATGTTAGAATGAATGAATGATACTTGTTGTCTTGACGTGTAAAATAAGTGAGTTTTTTTCTTGGACGAATGAAGGAACAAAGTAGACGAATGAATGAATGATAATTGTGTTGTGCAGTATTACAATTAGATGATTAGATCTAATTAATTTGGGTTTATTAAGCTTTTTATATCTTTACAATTATATTTTGGGCTAGATAAAAGGTGCACCATACAAAATGATTACACTAACTAATTTTTCACCATAAAGAGCGAAAGTAGCGAAATTTTTTTGGGGGTTGCACATATCAAGAAACGACGATTTTCAAAAAAAATTACACTTCGTGACCGAAAATAAGTGTAGCCCGTGCCACACTCGGCACCAATGTGGGTCTGCCTATGGTTATATAAACGATATATGTAAAAATTGTATTTAGAAAGCCAGGTAAGAATTACAATTCGTTTCATCCAAAACTGTAGTTAAAAATATAAACCAAGGTCTATATTAAACCAAGGAGATTATCTAAAGAATTACAATTTTATCCAAAACATAGATTATCCAAACTAGATTATCTTGTTTTCATTGGATTATAATTGTCTTTTTGGCTATCCAAATTAACGTGTACCGTAGGTAAGCTCACAATTTTATTTCCTAGATAAAAGATACTCCATAATAAAACCAGATATGATTAAATGCGAATTCCAGCACGACACAACACCCATATATATGTTGTTGATTGATATCAACAAGTTATGCTCACCCGTGCTCCGCTACGGGATGTTTGGCGGCCGGTGTTTTCGGTTGGACGTGTTAGAAGGTATGTTTTTGTAAAAAAAAAAAAAAACTAACGGTCGTTAAGCAACGACCGATTTAAAGCACTGTTTTGGTGCATTCTAAAAAAAAAAACTAACGGTCGACCGCTAGTGGGGAAAGGGGTATTTTATAAAAAAAATTAAAATGAAGGCAGTTTTCGTAATTTAACACATAGTGCGACGGGGTATTTCGTAAATATTTGAGGCGCTATTTCGTAAATAAAAAAAGGAACGGGTCGGGGCGGACTGGGTCGGGTCGACCCGACAATACCGATAACTCAGAAAGTGTCAGTGAATATTTTGAAAAAAAAAAGCAAAAAAACAATTTAAATTTTTTTTTTTTAAATTTTCGGACATTCATAAAAAAAACAGACCGATGACTAAAAAAGTGCGAGAGAGTATTTAAAAAAAGAAAACAAATTTTTTTTTTCTAAAAAAAAAAAAAAACCGATCGGACCGGGTAGGGTTGAGCCGGCATATTAAATGCACCCCGGTCAACACCGGTCATTAATGCACACTAAATGCAAAAGGCCATTTAATGCATGCGAGAGGGTATTCCGAGGAAAAAAAAGGAAAATTTTATTTTAGAAATTTTTTGGAAAAAAAAAGGGAAAAAAACTTGCGACCGCGCGCCGTTGCGGGACGATTAGCGGAGCGCGAGGTTAGAGGATATCTTAAAGTTTAGCGAGGTTGAGGAACTTAAAGTTTTATTCATAAAAAACAACCCGATTACTAAAGAGAGCGAGAGGGTATTCCGAAAAAAAAAAGAAAATTTTATTTTAAAATTTTTGAGAAAAAAAAAGTTTAATTTTAAAAACTATTTGCCGAGGAAAAAAAGATGAAAAAAAAAACTAACTGTTAAGAAAAAAATATTCATAAAAAAACAGACCGATGGCTCCGACAGTGCGAGAGGGTATTTCGAGAAAAAAAAAAGGAAAATTTTATTTTAAAAATTTTTTTAGAAAAAAAAAGAACGGGACGATTAGCGGAGCGCGAGGTTTGAGGAAACTTAAAGGTTTATTCATAAAAAAACAGACCGATGACTCAAACAGCGCGAGAGGGTATTCCGAGAAAAAAACAGACCGATGACTCAAACTTCACGACTCAAACAAATGAAACAAACTCAAAGTAAAAGAAATAATACTCGAGACCGAAGTTGTGCCGTGAAGGAATCACTGCCTTGAAAGTGAATTTCGGCACTACCGAGGTGCAAACCAAAATACCGATCGCTCCCCAAAGTTAACACAACTAATCGACTAATACGTGCACTCTTATTAGCCGATTTGGAACTTGCAGAACTGATTGCCCAAACCTTTAAAGAATATATATCTATGGAAATATTGAAGAACAGGAGGTATTAAAGGCCAAAGTGGGTTTATAGTATTGCAAAGGCTTTTTGTCATTCTGTATCTCAAACTGATAGGGATCGTCCCATTTATAGAAAAGCCTCAACAAGAGAAGCCAACGGTAGGCAATTGTGGTTGAGAAAATATTAGGGATAATGTGAGGTTATTGACTGGTCATGGTTTAAAACCCGGTCAAACTTGGAAAAGATCAGATGTGACTTTTCTTTTGTTCATAACCAAACAGCAACTTATTATTATAACAGTAGCAAAAATGTAGCAGCCATTATATTTATATATATATATATAACTTTAGATAAGTTTATATATTATATCCAACAATCCCCCACTAATGGCTTGCTACAGATAATTAAAGACGAAAAAGAATGGGCAAAAGAAGAGTCATGTACCTAAGTACCAATATCTTTCGATTTGAATTAATACTTAGTGAGGCAAGGCAACTACGTAGACTATTAGGTGAATTACTCTTGAACCAAATAGACTTGCGTCGAGACCCCCACAACACGCACAGACTCTATAAATTCAGCAAGTTCCGCGATACATCAAGCGCTATTAATGGCCATGCGCAAACCTTGGGTACTCGTGAATGCTCTAGAAAGATAGCCCATATCTTTCATAGAAGGCGGCCCACCTTCACATTCACTAAGGTGGTTTTAATCAAGCTCGTCTCATAAAAGAGCCCTTAAACCATTAAGAGTCATTAAAACTCAGCCTCAACAAAAATGCACTAACCTGCACCATAGGGAAGGAGTTGTAGTGCACAATGAGTATCATATAGCTTCGTTTGACCTTCTATAGGTATCCACCATACTATCTCAATCTAAAGGCTTAAGTCCTATCCCCCTCGACGATTCAAGAACCACTTTCCTTGGCAATCCTTTAGTGAACGGATCAGCCAAGTTATTTTCAGACCTTACATAATCTAAACAGATTACTCCATTTTTCAATAGTTGCTTGACAATGCCATGCATGATTCGAATGTGTCTCTTTTTCCCATTGTATACCGTATTTTTAGCAATCCCAATAGCTGCCTGTGAATCATAATGTATAGATACTGGCACAGATTGTGATACGACCCTCAATATTATTATTTTTATTATTAGTATAATATATTATCAGTTAGTAAGTTATTTACTATTTAATTAGTAGATACTCTTTAATTAAAGTAAAGATTAGTATCTTGTTCTACAAGAATAGTATTAGGATATCTTATATCTTACATAATAAATAGGATTATTATTGAAATTTTTATCAGTTGAATATTTCATTTAATGTTTAGATTTAATATCATTATTATAGAGAGAGATCGCCTCTCGAAAGTTGATCACCTAACTTTATTTATCTGTTAATGTTCTTTTTACTTCTTTAATCAGCCCGTCGTAAATTGCTTCTTCCATAAAGGTAATGTTGTGCTAAAGAGAGATTCCATAGCCATCCGCTTCTTGACCTGCCAACGTCACGAGCAATAAATCTGCTTCCATGGAGGAACGTTCTATAGCATTCCTTTTAGAAGACTTTCCATGATATAGCACATCCCCCATAGTAAAAACATAACCGCGTCCACAACGTAAAAACATATACCACTATTAGAGCATACATTTCATCGATTTCAAAGACCCCAGTTTGGCAATCATCAAAAGATCCATGGTCCAGTTATAAAACTTGGTTAAAAGATAAAAAACATTTCTAACTAATGATAATATAATTCGCTTCAAATTGATGGATAATGATGCAGAGAAAAGTAGTGACATTGATCCACAAGAAGCTCAGCAAACTCTTGAAATAGCGAATAGCAGCTGTGAGAAAAGCTGAAGGAAAGAGACAAACAATTGAGGCAAATACTAGCTCTATAAGCTCCGGAGACCTAGGACACGAGTAAGGCGCTATCATGCATTTCATAACCACCAGTTTTCGGTGCGTCCGAATAATCATCGATTTATACAGCCCTGGTTGTTTTATTTGACTTGATTCGCCGTGATTAATATACAATCAAGCCAAATTCAGATTGTTTGATGTAACGAAAAAAAAATCAAACAAAAAGATACAAAATCAATATTACTAAAATACAATTAACTTTATTAGATACCTTAACCGGGGTATCTAACAAGTTCTACTAACTACAATTAGGGATTTGAACCAATGACTCCCGCCCTTATTGAAAGCGATACTCTAACCCGCCTGAGTTAAGGTGAATGCATTTATTCTTCACAAAGAAAGACCAAAAGGACCCTCATCCCAGCGACTGGATTATAAATATCATATTACTAAAAGCAATACCGATACAATATGATCTTAGGATCATGGTGAATATTTCATCATGAGAATCTTTCATCTTGACAATAAATTATCTACAAAAATAATGATTATTGTATACGAAGTCACTAAGGGGGCTGGCTGTAGCTCAGTTGGTAGAGCACCTCGTTTACACGCGCGCCGATGTTTTTCAGGGGAGTGCATCATGCAATCAAAAAATTATGTATCAAAACTAATATAAGAACAAAACAAATGAAACAAACTCAAAGTAAAAGAAATAATACTCGAGACTGAAGTTGTGCCGTGAAGGAATCACTGCCTTGAAAGCGAATTTCGGCACTACCGAGGTGCAAACCAAAATACCGATCGCTCCCCAAGGTTAACACAACTAATCGACTAATACGTGCACTCGTATTAGCCGATTTGGAACTTGCAGAACTGATTGCCCAAACCTTCAAAGAATATATATCTAAGGAAATATTGAAGAACAGGAGGTATTAAAGGCTAAAGTGGGTTTATAGTATTGCAAAGGCTTTTTGTCATTCTGTATCTCAAACTGATGGGGATCGTCCCATTTATAGAAAAGCCTCAACAAGAGAAGCCAACAATAGGCAATTGTGGTTGAGAAAATATTAGGGATAATGTGAGGTTATTGACGGGTCATGGCTTAAAACCCGGTCAAACTTGGAAAAGATCAGATGTGACTTTTCTTTTGTTCATAACCAAACAGCAACTTATTATTATAACAGTAGCAAAAATGTAGCAGCCATTATATTTGGGAGGTGATATGCACGGCACACAAAGTGATGTGCACACCACAAAATCACATGTGTGATGCATATGGTACAACACCACATATGCATTTTTGTGGTGTGCACATCACTTTGTGTGGTGTGCATATCAACTCCCATTATATTTATATATATATAATTTTAGATAAGTTTATATATATTATATCCAACAACAAATATAGACTAACATTCGGTTTAACGTATCTTCGCAAGTTCGACGTATGGAAACGGCATGAAAATTATATAACAGGAAAATACTTGGCTCAAACTGATTTTTAATTGATACAAAAGAATTGCCACGAAGATACAATTGAAAGAATTAAAGAATCGAACTAATATTGGACAATTAAAAAACAAAAAAATATCATTTTGGATTCTCTTTGATAACCCCTCCAATGTTTACTGTCTTGACCTTAAAACGCTCAAGTTTCAGGCTCAACTCATCATCAATACCTGCCCCTCTTTCAGTAACTACGAAATCTTCCTCGTTCTGAGCTTTTATCTTGTTGCCCACCTTTGTCGTAATCTTTTCCAAAAGGTGCTTTGCTCGAGTGTCTCCTATCGCTTCTCTTGCAAGCCTTCCTAACGAAATCTCCACATCGGCGTTTGAAACGTATTTCTTGAACAATTCCTTCCCTTTGATATCGATTTCCTCTAAGCATTCTTTAAGTGCACCAATAATGTGATCGTGCAACTCATTTTGCTCGTCTTCATGATCTTCCAAATATGTGTCATCTTGCATTGTACACGAAGGGTTTGTTTCGTATGTGGAGTCGAGTATTGAATACTGAGAGACATATTGTGTTGATTGTGTCATTTTGTGTTAAGAACAAGATCGTTTACTGCTTTAAAGACTTTGTGAATACAAATTTAGACGAAAAACGGAAAAGTGCTTGAGCTTTTGTTATTTTCTTTGTGATGATATATGTCAAGTTTGGCTATGCATTGTACATATTTATACCCAGAATACATAAACCTGGTGTGCCCTTCAATATTGACTAATCAACATTAGAAATGTTGACTAATCAAAGTTTTATCTTTTTCCTGATTTGCAATTGAATAAGTATTGATTCTTGAGAGATACAGTATATTATTACTTGTAAGAATTGTTTCTCTCTTTGAATACGTTAAGATCGCTTGTCCGCCAAGATATTACACACGTTTTAGTAGTCTTTTAGGAAGATTCCTAAAAAGGAGAGATATGTGTAACCATGATGGGAGTATTACAAGTGCTTAAAGTTATAGATAAACCAAAGTTATAACGTTACACAATTTTTTCAGAGTTATAAATAGAGTTTTTTAAACATGTATTATAAGGTTTTACTATTATTTTTTTATAGCAAGTTGAATGCAAAGTATGTGGTGCTATAAACTCTTACAATCATATTTACATGTTAAATCCTACTAGAAATATACGCATTCAAGTATTCAACCAAAGAGGATGAAACCCTTCAAATGTCTTGCAGTAATAATTTATAAGTACAGATTAAGGACCCTTTGTTGACTAAAATTAAACCTTTTGAATGGCCTAACTGTTTCATAGGTCAAACCAAGCACGAAGTCGATTGTTGATCAAATCATATGGTCCATGACTCTTTATCACAATAATGTTACACACCTAATATTGCAACACATGTAATAAATTAAATCAATTTATATTAATCAATTTCCACAACTGCCATATACCAACTTTTTTGAGGGAGTAGGTAACATTCCAAATAACTAGGTTTTAAGTCGGTTAATTTTTTTTTTTTGAACGGCAAAAATTTATTAAACTAGCAAGGAGCTAGAAAACAATTACAAGGAAATAAATTGAGGATTTTTTAACCAATCGTCCCAAGAAAACGTCGTATGACAACGACTTTTACACCAATTGAAAGCACAAAAAACTATAGCATCAAAAATTTCCGAACGTCTTGGAAGAGATTCTTCAAAAATGATCTGATTCCTAAAGTTCCAGATAAACCACCAAGATACGAAGAACACTCCCTCCAACATAGCTTTGACCTTAGAGGAGAACTGAATCGAAAGAATCCAAGACTGCCACTCTTGGAACGATGACCAGTCATGAGGATCTAAGCCCCACCATCTGCATATGCGACGAAGAACAAGCTGAGCCAAATCACAACGGAAGAAGATGTGGCAAACATCTTCCTCGCAGACTGAACAAACCGGACAAAGAGACGACTCAATAGTGATGCCTCTGCGAATCAGATTAACTCGAGTCGGTAAACAATCTTGCCGAGCTCGCCAAGCGAAGATGTTAACCTTAATAGGGATGTATTTGATCCATCTAGTCTGGGCAGCTTGATGCGGAAGGAAAAGATCATCAATGTAGTTACGAATCTCCTTAACCCGGAAGTTACCATCGCTAACCAAATCACAAACCCATCGATCACCTGAATTCGATAAAGTCACCGAATCCATCAAAGAAGTCAAATCAGCCAACAGATGTTCTTCGATACCACCCCGAGCATTTCTACGGAACGAAATATCTATCGGAGCACTAAGCTTAACAGCCACCGAGGCTTCTTTGTTCAGGTCCAATGCGAACAAGCGAGGAAATTTGACACGAAGAGGAACGTCTCCGATCCAACAATCGAACCAGAATCTCGAATCATCACCATTACCAATGCGTTTTTTACAATGCGACCAGAAATCAAAACCTTTCCCTTTTAACTTATTGACTTCCCTCATTATTGAACACCAGTTAGAGGATAGACTAGTCGAGTGAGTTTCCACCGAAGAACCATAAAGCGCACGAATGACTTTATACCATAACGAGCCATCTTGGGATACAAAACGCCAAACCCATTTGAGAAGGAGGGCACGGTTAAGAGCAAAAAAACTCGAGACTCCTAAACCACCATGTTTTTTTGAAGCTAAAACCTTATTCCAAGCGACCCATGTAACTTTTTTTTCCGACTGGTCCGCACCATTAAAAAACCGGCTGCGGATAGACTCCATAACCTTCAAGACACCTGTAGGGACTTTAAAAATGGACATATTATAAATCGGCGATGCCCCAAGAACGGATTTCAAGAGAGTTAGACGACCGCCTATCGAAAGGGTTTTCACCTTCCACTTAGAGAGGCGAGATCTAAGCTTAAGAATAACGTCATCCCAAGCCTTAATACGAGAAGAGTATTCTCCCACCATAACGCCTAGATAGCGGAATTTGTTGCTCATAATAGAACAACCTATCAAAGAGGCTGCCTGCTCTACCACTTGGTGCGGAACGCACACACCCAACAATTGACTTTTAAGGATATTTATTTGAAGTCCAGAAGCAAGAAAGAAGCTCTTTAAAATGTTGATAATACCACTCAGATTTTCATTGGACCATTCTCCTATAAACATAGCGTCGTCTGCATAAAAGAGGTGAGATAAGGATAACGAACCTGGTAATTGAATACCTTTGAACAAGCCCTCGTCTACCACCCGGTTGAAAGATAAATGAAGAGATTCCATGATTAAGATAAAGAGATAATTGCAAATTTCAAAAGGTTATAAGGTTGCTCCCAGCGGAGGCCTTGAGAACCGTGAGAGGGTTTCCCTCACACACCACCCTACTCGGTAGGCTCCTCCTCACGCGTGACCTAAGGCAAACAAAGGGGCGAACAGTGAGAGCCTCACCGGTTAGGTTGTGTGCTATTGTAGGGCATAAAATATTTCATATTTTATGTTTAGTGTGATTTGCATGAATTCACATATGTATTATATGTATGTTAATTTTACTTAAATCTAACTGGTAAATTATCATTTTATTTTGAAGATTGAAAATCCTATCTAAATTTTGTCTGATTTGTATAGAGGGGCCATTTGTATCACCTTGATAACTAACTCAAGTCTATGAAAACATGCGTGAATACACTAGTGCTATACTCAATCCATATGTACCAATGAACATGCCAATGATAATGAAATCAGAATATATTTTTGATTTACTCAATAATAATACATCACGAGTCATACATCAATGGACCAGCAATCAAAACATCATCTCATACACGTATTAGATCATTCACTAGCTACAACTATATACAAAATATACCACAACTTAATTCCTTACAAATATCAAGATACTTATCCGAAGTAAATTCTCCGTAACCAAATCAACAGCAGGACGAACGTAGCAAGCATCGTGTAAACATTCATGAGTGCGATAGTCAACCAAAAGATATCACAGCAAGCATAATCACTATCACGCCGATACAAACGACCATGGTGTGTTAAAATAAGTGTACTTAAAACTTGCCCATTGTACGTGCAACCCGCTATGATAATGTTGATTCACGTTATCAAATAATTGAGCCAAGTAACAATCATTGATATTGAAGGAAATATCCTTCCCCGTGTTGTTAATAAAAGATGCAACTTCACCATCCGTCCCCAAATAGTTTTCGATAATGTTCCAATCACATAATAACCCCACATCTCTAGATGTGTTTATCAAACAATCGAGTAATGTAACGTATGTCGTGAAATGTTTCGAGCATCCACTATGACATTGTTCAAACGCTACGGCATTTAACAAGAATGCACACATGAAATCGTCAATGGAAATCGTTGGCATTTGGATTACACCGTTTTTGAACTTTACAGCAAGGAAGCTTTCATAGTCCCACGGCTTTAACCGGATGCCCGCTCGTTGGAGCTTTGAGATGCTGTGAATTATATGTGATGGTGGACGGTTATCGTGTTTTGATGACTGCTCGAGTTCCGGTGGAAGTAAAGTCGTCCGAAGAAGGTCGAGCAAGTGTTTCGCTTTGGTTTCTGAATATTTTTGCAAAACTTTTTCCGGTCTTTGAAAACCATAATCAAAAAATCCCAATGCTAGCGTAGCTAATGTTTGACTTCCTGGCGTTTTTGTTAGCTCGAATAAACATTCGAGAACACAAAAAGGGATCTGATTTTCGAGGCGAATCAAATCCCTTAGGAAAAACGAAAGGATCCACGACATAGTAAAAAGTGGATCATGCTCATCAAACTGAACCACACCACCAATCTTTCTAAAAAGTTCAATAACAAAACAACCATCTAGTACCATCATTTCAACAAACTCGTCAGTACTATACGAGATGGTCTCAGAATAACACTCTCTGGCCGTGCTTTCTAGTCGTTGCACGGCCTTCAAGTAATCCTCTAAGACCATCCCGTTAGCTTCTGTTCTAGTCAGCAATTGGCGTAAAAAACGCCACTTGTGCTCCTCCATCATTCGTAAGTGCGGCTGACCGTGGTGAAATGGTCCCACGGAGACGATATGTGGTTGGTATGATTTACCATTAACGTCAAGTAACGTTTGTGGGACTCTGAAGATGGAGCAAGTGGTTCGACCAGCCGCAACACTTAGTAGTTTTGGTGTATCGCATAGTTTGTGTTGCATAGCCTTGAGTCGATCACGGTTGATTTCCCAAATTGTGACCGTGGTACGTTGTTCACATGTTTGAGAGTTGGTATTCATTTTTTTAGTTCTGAAAACATATGTTTTTTATTGATTTCGTATAAATAAAGGTGTTATTAGTTAATGCATAGGTATAGGGAAACAACACGCCAAGTCGCTAACATGATGTGGTTTGGTATTGTGGATGAAATAATTTATGAATAACGTTTTTTTCCTGGTCACGTATATTCTTTTACACTTTTTATTTGTATTATAGCCGCCTCCTGACGAAACAATTTAGTGTTATTTTATATGGGTGGTAATTCGGGTCGGGTTCGGGTTGACAGGTTCGGGGTTGACGAGTTAAATAGGTGAGCTATGTTAACTTTAACCCGTCAACCGCCAACCTGACTCGATCATTTAAATGGGTCAGATATGTCAACCATAACCGTTTACACATAACCCGAATCTGACACATTTAACCCGTATATATACTCCGTGGTTGACATGTTAAATAGGTTACACGTGTTAAATAGGTTAAACGAGCTTCAGTTTGATCTATTTAACCCGTTATATATACAAAAGTTGACACATAACACGTGTTAAACAGGTTAAACGGGTTTGTTCGTCGATCCGTTTAACCCAATTAACCCGTTTAATAAAATACAAATAATTTTTAGTCTAAGAAAAAAATCTTAAAACGGTTGGCAGATCGATCCGCTTAATAGATTTTCAACCCGAACCTGACATGTTTAATAAACGGGTTAGATGGGTCGACCCAAACCTTACTCGATGACTATTAGTCATTAAAAATGTGGATTTTTCTAACTTATGCCTCACGGGCACATGTTAAGAAAAAGGTTCAACTGACTGCGTGTCATTTTTTGAATGATACGTTAGTGGTTGTGAGGCCTGATATGAGGACTACTCAATGACTATTAGTCATTAAAAATGTGACACACAAACTGTGAGATTCTCTTTAACTTGTGCCCTTAGTGCACAAATTAAAAAAAGAGAAATGCTAGAGCCACAAACAAACTTCCACAAAAAGTTTTACAAAATGATTTGTCATGTAACTTGTGGATACATGAAAGGGAGAGAATTCAAAAGTAACTTTGAGAAGGCCACTAATTACATGACAAATCATTTTGTAAAACTTTTTGTGGAAGTTTATTTGTGGTTCTAGCATTCCTCTATACTAAAAAACTGACGGATCAAGATCCTCTCAAGTTATGGTCAAACATGATTCATCATGTTAGTCTTATTGTGAGAGTTAATGAATAAGTGGGCCTATGTTTTTTACTAAAAGAAAATGTTTTATGTACTTATCTTATTTGTGATTGGTGAACATGATCTATCATGTTTGACTATAACTTGAGAAGATCTTGATCCAGTAATTAAAAATAATTTCTTTTATATTTAATTTTAATATTTCGTTGCAATTACGTTGTAAATTTGCAACGGAAATGCAACATGATGATTATAAAAAAATGTTTGAAAAGTTAGTTTGTTTTTTGCAACGAATTTGCAACCGTTTTGTATACCGTTGCAATGTTGTTGGCAATTCGTTGGAAAACGGTTGCAAAAATCTAACAGAACATTACTATTGCAAATTTTCGTTGCATTTGCCACTAGTCCCCCATACAAGGGTATTAAAATACTCAAAAGAAAATAATGAATAAATAGAAACTGTGAACCCTCATTTCATTATCGAATCACAATAGAAGTAACTTATTCAGCTAAGCTGTTGCAGAAACTTCCAACACGCCCTTTGAAGCAGTACTAGCACCCGTGCTTATGATACA
>BQNB010096199.1:0-15575 GCA_026074375.1 Tanacetum coccineum
GTTTGATTTAATAGTGTTTTAAAAAAAGGATAATGGGTGTGGTGAGGAAGATGAAGATGATTGGAGTTGGAGGTGTTGGCTGGTAATGGTGGCTTGGTGTGGGTAAGACGAGTTTACCCTAACTAAACATCCATTTGTGGGCCCAGTTAAAGTGAGGGACTAACGGCGAAAAACGTTTCCTACTTACGGTCAGACGGTACAATTTTTTTGTTTAAGGGACTAAGGGCTGCGGTCAACGCAAACCACAAGGACCAACGGTGTAGTTTACTCTTTTTCATATCTTTTAGATAAGTGGTTTCAGAAAGTCACATGTAAAATAAAGGTAAAAATCACATATTAATTTTTTCATAACCATTCACATGTAAATGTCGAATTTTTTTGAGGGGTTATTCATTCACCGATGTCTTTTACCTTGTGAAACTCTTTCAACTTTTTTGACATGGTTCAAAACGTCAATGTTTTAAAACCCGTTTTTTTTATTGACTCGGTTTAATAGCCGGTTCATCAGATCACCGGTTCAACCGTCGAGTCAAACTGGTTCTATACATATGTATATATTTTTTTTTCATATATTTAACATGTAGGATTGTATAATCTCATAATTTATATGATATTCAATGAAAACGATGAAAGAGATCAAGTAATTAGATAAGCTTTAGTTTTTAAGTTTTATATAACTATAAAAAAAATTGCAAAAACAATTAACTTATGATTTTAAGTTATAATAGACTATAAATAGATTATATTTATTTATTATATTTTTCTAATATTAATGATCATCACTTCAACTTGCCAACTAAACGTAGAAAATTTTATGAAAAAAAAAATATTTTTGTTAGATTTTTGATAAAGAAGTCATGACCCGGCCTTGTTGATTAAACCATGTCAACAAAAAACCGGCGGTTTAATCTGGTTCTCAAACAAGCAAAACCCCAGTCACATCGAAACCGGTTTCCGAGACGGTTTGCAGCTGAAATCGAAACCGGTTTCGAGTGGGTTTTGAAACATTGCAAAAAAGTTCACGTTCTCATCAAATATATAATTCTCACAAAACCACATTACCGAACTATCAAGCAGGGGGCACGCGCATACCCACCACGTTACAATAACCGCGGTGGTAAAAAAGGTTTCAACAATTTGATCGAAACAATGAGATCAAAGCCATATAAACCTTCCACGACGATTCAACAGGCCAGAGTTGACATTCGCTAAAAAGTTTTAAGGAATAGATACGAAGCATCAGGCACTATGAAGTAATTTAGTTAATAATCTATACAGGCATAAGAGTTTAAGAATGACAAAGTAAGTTGCTCCGAAAAACAAGTATAAACTAAATAAATAATACACATGGGCTCGATACAAAAACGAAAAAAAAAACTCTCCGATGATGACCTGCAACGGAATTTCCGTTGATACAAGTCCTTTTGTATATCAGGATGGGATTTTATGAAGTAAAACTAATCAGCATCGACAAGTTTCTTATCCCACACTAATTGTAAAAAAAGTTAACACGGGGACAGACATGGCTATACAATTAATACATCTTCTACATGAAGTAACTGAGGAGCTTTTTCTTTCTGGATCCTCCTTCGCCATATAACTCATTCCATTGGAGTAACTCGTTCATATTTGCAGACTCTGATGACACGCTTGCGCACACCTGAAAGTTCCAATTTGCGCATTAGGTTCTGTTTTGCTAGAAATTTATAAAAACTGTACGGCTACAAAAAAATCTGTGTATGTCATTGGTTAAAAGTTTCAATTATTATATACCTGATCATGTGCATACTTAAAGTCATCCAAATTTAGAGGACGGACATCCGCACTGCTATGCAAAGCAGGTAGTGGTCTATTTTCCGCCAATGCCAAAGCATTATCCTGCAGAATGAAAATACAATATAATCAGAATGCCATATAACACGTTACCTACTATTATAACATAGGGAAGTAGACCTAGGTTTAGTGGTAAAACAGGCTGGTCAGCTGGGTTGTATAACGGGTTAAAAACAGGTAACTTTAATGGTGCCATTCAAAACAGATCTTGTCAAGTTGAGGCCAAAACTTTTCATTTAACTTTTTTGTATATTGTTATGAAATTGATGTATTCTAGGAGACTATTTGACATGTTCTTCCCATCCGAAGCGTTTCCATTTGTGGTTTTTTTAAGAATTAGAGTCCAAATTGGGATGTTTTTAGAAGCTAAGATTGCCACTTCTAGTATTTCTTGTATATTTAGACATGACGGGATAGCAATATAGAAAAAAGCAAACCTTCTTTTCCTTTTCCAAAATTTCTCTTATTGGACAGTGGGCGGCTGTCACGCAAAGATTCTGCAAATTTAAACAGATAAACCAACAGTTAAGGTAACCGCAACAAAAGGAGAGTGATAGATCGAACACATAGCAAGAAGAAAAAAAGATAAGACCTTCAAATCACTTCCTGAGTACCCATCAGTCATAGAAGCCACTGATTCAAGATCGATCCCAGGTGCCAATTCTTCTTTTGCCAAAATTACTCTGAGAATTTTCTCCCTGTTTGCGGCATCTGGTAAATTTACCATCAACCTGCGATCGAGCCAGAAACAATAGCTCGGTAAGCACATACTACATCATATATATTTTCTGATTTTGATGAGATATATACTAATAGGAGCAAACTCAACCCATTTTCCACAAAATTAGCCGCACTGCTAGTAACCTCTCCAATGGGACAAATGATTCAAAAGTCAGCGAAGTTTTGTAAATGCTTAAACCATTTACTTAAATGTAGTCCCAAATGTGATTTAGTCCCACAAATTTTTAAATAAAACAAATAGCCTTCAGAGACGACATTGTTAATCAATAACAAAGTTAGTGAAATTGATTAAAACACAACAAAATAAACTCCTTTGGACCAAAGATTTCTTGGATGATGCAAAATACTTTAATATATTAGTTCATATATAAGCTAATGTGCATGAGATTTTTGTGCCATAATTTATATTTCTAACGTGACATAGCACAGCCATTCGAAAAATAGATTTAAATTATAAACAAAATGATGATACCAGAAACGTGTCGAGATTTCATACCTGCGAGGTAATCTCCTGATTACAGCTTCGTCAAGATCAAAAGGCCTATTGGTAGCAGCGAGTACAAGTACACGTTCTTTATCCTTTGTACGTAAACCATCCCAATTCATCATGAACTCATTCTTCATTTTACGCATTGCTTCATGCTCACCAGGATTTTCACGTCTTCCCAGCATGCTGTCCACCTATGATAATAATATAAAAAAAATTCAATGACAGAACCAGAAACAGCAAGTAACATCTATATGAGAAGCTAAACGAACGCAATTAAAAACATGTACCGACCTCATCAACAAAGACAACACTGGGTGAGATTTTACTTGCAAGGCTGAAGACTGCTTTGACATACTTCTCTCCTTCGCCAAACCACTGCAAAAAAAGTATCATGAGGGTCGATTTTGTTCAACTAACAAAAAAATACTTAAAATGTGATAACGAGCACCAAGTAAAGATGGATGGCAAGAAGGTCTAAGCTGCTGGTTGGTTAGCACTTAGCAGGGCAACACAGTACATGTCAAAAGTCAAAACACATCACATTGGTTGATCCAAAAATGTTTGTGGCAATTTCTTAAATTGATATATACTTGACCCTTTTTTTAATCTAATTTAGAGGTTTCATGAACATTGAACACACTATGGGAGACTTTTGAACCGTTCGACCAATTTCCTTCTTAGCTAGATCTTGACTTTTACCCGTTTGACCCATTTGAGATGGAACATTGAAGATCCAAATCACACATTTACTCAAAACTGGGTTGAAATTACCACATCTAGTAACGAGTGAAGTACCTTTGAAGTAATGCTCGACATTGATATGTTGATAAAATTTGCACCCGCCTCGGTTGCCACAGCTTTTGCAAGCATCGTTTTACCGGTACCAGGGGGTCCAAAGAGCAAGATTCCTTTACAAGGCTGTAAAACAGAATTTGATTTTTTCGAGTTAGATCAACTGAGAAATAAATATATTATGGATATAAGAAAAATATAAATAATTTTACCTTCGTTAGCTGTCCTTTGCAAAACAATTCAGGCCTCTGAAGTGGTAACATAACCAACTCCTTTAGAGTATCCTTCACAGATTCCAGAGCTCCAATATCCTCGAAAGTAACACCAAGCTCAGTAGGAGGAATAACTTCAGCCAGCAGTCGCTTCTCAAATTCGTTTTCAGTAACCACGTCCTGAAGTATCAGGAGACATTTACATTAGAACTTTTATTAAAAGTATTTTTACGTTAACGACTTATCAAAAGATGTATGAATAAGCTTCTTCACCTTCAGTGTCTTCTTCGAACCCTTATTCTCGTTTTGAGTACCTTGCAGTATGTTGATCCCATACTCGAGACTAAAATCCACAACACGAAACAGATGTTAAGTTCACAAATCTCATTTATTATTTATTATTAAAACATAAAACATAAATTAAGTGCCAGTACCTTTCGTTAGAAAGCACAGGTTTAGCATCCTTTACAAAAGCTTCAGAACTCTGCATAAAGTGATGACTCAAAGCCCATCCTATAACTTTCTCCACACCTTTAAATCATAAAATAAAGTAGACATTAGTCAAAAGCTATATAAAGTCAAGGGAAATACGGTAACATTCAGACAGAAAAAAGATGTACTCACTGTCATTTGTCAATGTTTGATCTTTTACGCACAGAGCGTCCAGGTTAGAGCAATCAAGACCGACTCGATTAAGAACCTGAAATCATGAAATCAGAACCAAGCAGAAAATGATTCATTAGAGATAGCAATTTTGATCACTTATTTGTAATGGGTCAATCCAGTTTAAGTGGTATTAATAAATAATAAACACGGGCGAATCGTAATGAAAATAAGTTTCATAAGTAGATGCATCCTCTCGAATCATTTGGTCCACGGTTAGTAACGTAACAATATGGTTTTATTAGTAATTTATCAAAGTATTCATTCATGTGGGAGAAAAGCTCAACCCAACCCAATCCATTGACCCATACAAAAAAGTAGCCAAGTTGACCCAAAACGATATTTGCCCGTTTACCCAACCCACTTGACCCGCCCATTCTTTAACCTCTACAATGTGTCATGCATTTTGTAAGCAAACTCGTATATCTAATGTAAACTCAAATCTTCCAAGTAGATACAAATTTTCTTAACAAGTGATGGTCTTAAGAAAAAAATAACTTTTATGAAGAGATACTCACTGCACGGATGCCGACAATATTTGACTGTGATTTCAATGTTTCTATATCACGATCCAGCTGTTGCTTCCATTCTGTAAGCAGCACCTCATCCTACCATGATTTTAAAAAGATTAATTGAGGTCCATAAACATGTGTGTACATAAAAAATAGCAGCTTTTACTTACCTGAGGGATCTGTATAGTCACTTTGTTTGGGAAAAGACGAGTGAGCTGCTTCATCGTTTTGGGGGTCTCTTTGCTTTTATCATGCAGTCTACCGAAACTACTATCCTGTACAAAATTTTAGCACTAGTTTGTTAAAATCAGACGGTGTTATTCCGTATGCAAACATCCATTCAATTTATTCATGTAGCATAAAAGTATACATAACCAGATGAAAAAACATCTATTGCATACCGGGAAAGCCAAGTCAAGTAGTGTCGTATGACTGCTCCCAAACTTCGTGAACAATAACCCTCCCGGATGAGACTGCAAATTTTTTGCAAGTTAGAGGATTGGATATTATGAGATGTAGAAAATATAGTTAAATATGTGTGTGTCTGTGTGTGTGTATGTATACATCAAGAATTTAGAATGGCCACTGCTTACTTTTTCCTTGCGACTGTCCATCTGAGTGTGCGAAGCAATGACAACGACATTCCCGGGTAGGCTCTCGAGCTTACTTTTAAAAGAACCATACGCCTCTGTATTTCCCAGCATAGATTTCTCTATATCTTTCACAAACAAAAGCAAAGAACCATTCTTGCTTTCTTTAACAGCAACCTACATACACAAATAGGCTTTTTTAATTTATAAAGCAGACACCAATGTTTTTTATGATCAATTATTTGTAAAGATGACAGTGAATGTCAACAAGCTGAATATCACAACTCTGTAGACAAACTTCTTAGTTATTTTAATTTTACAATTATTTAGCTATTTACAAAGCTGACATACTGTCAGCTAGCTACTAAATTAGTTGTCTGATTATTCTTCATTTACTTATGTACCGGCCACACTCTTATATGCTTAAACTACTGAACCGCTTAATATCACCTAACTGATAAAGTACTATGTCCGCGGTTCACCGTTCACCACCTAGAATTATATAAGATATATATTTTTATGATTCCAGACCTCAAACTACCTCCATTTAAATACACACGTAGCCAAAGAAAGCAAATGTAAATTTTAGATGAACAGCTAGTCTCACCTCAAAAAGTTCATTAATGGCAAGCTTCTCGACGTCATCGGCACTTGAAGAGTCAAGGCGCAGTGAATCAGCTGCATGTAATCCAAAAAAAAGTACAACATCAACCTACATCTCACTAATAATAAAAAGCGACTAAAAGACACCCCACAATAACCTATAGTTGCATGTTTCAGTGATTACCAGAACAGAAAAACCCGTGATCTTCCTCACAAAGTCCTCCAAGATCATTGCCTTCTTGAACTGACCTATCGAATCTAACACCAATCTTGGAAGATCCATTCTCTTCAAATGGAAGTAGAACTTTGCCCTTGTAGCCATACGCGGGGCCCCTAACAAACGCAAACAAATATGAAGTAAATATCCTCTGAGATATAAACAGCACAGATAAACTTCTTCAAATAGTAAAACTTAGAAGTTGAGTACCTTAATGGAGCCTGGAGAGGAGAAAACCCAGACAAGGAACCCACATACTTAACTCTATCACCTGCATAAATAGACAGTTCTCATCCACGGAGTCCATAAACATAAAAGGCGGCCATTTCGGCCCATTTACTTATAAATGGATCGGTTTGTGTTATGCATTCTCTCTGATCAAATCAAAACTAAAAAGAAGTGTAATAAAAGTGTATTTTTTATTCATACAACATTACAACTTGCTAAATCATTATTAATCAAAAAATTAATGTTAATTTTGTGTTGATAATAATATGTACACTTTGATTTTCGGAAAAGTAACATAGAAATATTTACGGGTCAACCAACCCATTTCAACCTGTACAAAAAACCCTACTTTCACCCATTACCAACACACACAACTACCTACCTCTAGTTAACAAGATCTAACGCCTAGAGGTGGCAATTTTAGACCCATGGGTCTAGATGGGTCTAGTTGGTTAAATATTTTTAAGGGATGGGGTCTAGATGGGTCTCTTTTAAATTTATAGATGGGTCTAGCATTTTTCCCTCAATATTATAGATGGGTCTAGTTGGGTAAATATTTTTAAGGGATGGGTCTAGTTGGGTCTCCCTTAATATTTATAGATGGGTCTTGTTAGGTATAGCATTTTTCATCCGTTTTTTACGTTTTTATACGTTTTCGACCGATTTCTACCGTTTTCGACCGATTTCGACCGTTTTCGTTCGATTTCCATTGTTTTTGACCGATTTCGACAGTTTTCGACCAATTTCACAGCTTTCGACCGTTTTCGTACGTCTTCGACCGATTTTTACCGTTTTCGACAGTTTTCGACCGATTCTGAGCGATTTCGACTGATTTCGACCGATTTCAACCGATTCCGATCGATTCCGACCGATTTCGACCGATTCTGACCGTTTTCGACCGATTTCGTCCGTTTTCGTTGTTATACATGTACTTTGAGTGTGTTTTGTGATTATGTAGGTTATGTATAAAATGGAGCTAAATTGACGACTTTGTGAGCTAATGGTGAAACTACACAGAAGTGACAAGAAAAAGAAGTAAAATGTTGAAGAGTGAAAGATTTGAGCACATGCAATGTTTTGATCATAACTTCTTCGTCCGAGCTCCGTTTTAAGTGATTCAAAAAGCCACGGAAAGATAAAAAATAAACCTTTATATTTATGTGATAAAACGTATGAAAATCTAAAGTTGGCTTGTGCGGATATCTGCTGGAACAGCCAATTCGTGGCTCTTGAGGTTTAACCATATTTACCTAATACATTGGGCCTTAAATAATCAAATGAGTAATTGTTCCATGTATCCTTGTGGGCTGATTCACGAATGACCACAAGAAGAAAAAGAAAATAAAACTCTTGGGCCAAAGTTGGACGTGAAGCAAAGCATAAAGAAAAAAAAAAGGTAGAAGCCATTTGGGCTTTGGTGTTTTTGACATGTAGACAAAGCAAAGAAGGAATATATAAGTTGCGTTTAGTTGGAGGAAAACACCCTTGTTTTCCACAAAATGTTTTTTGGTAAACAAAGAAAACAGAGATCGCGTTCATTTCGTCATTTTCCAACAAAATTCTCTACAAAACACAAAATCCCTATTTTCTCATTTTATACACAAAATTAGAAAACAATTTTATTTTGTTTTCTCCGTTTTCCTTTTATGACACCCATATAAATTTTCCCATTATTTCTTACGTTTTATACGTTTTTATAAGTTTTTTGTTGTTTATGTACGCTTACAGATTTTTTTACGTTTTCGTCCGTTTTTTACGATTTCGACAGTTTTTTTACGTTTTCGCCCGTATTTTATGATTTCGTCTGTTTTCTTTACGTTTTCGTCCGTTTCTTACCTTTTTGTCCGTTTTTTTACGATTTCGTTTGTTTTTTTTTACGATTTCGTCCGTTTTTTTACGATTTCGTTCGTTCTTTACTATTTCGTCCGTTTTTTATTATTTCGTCCGTTTTTTACGATTTCGTCCGTTTTTTACGTTTTCGTCCGTTTTTTACGTTTTCGTCCGTTTTTTCGATTTCGTCCGTTTTTTACGATTTCGTCTGTTTTTTATGATTTCGTCTGTTTTTTTTACGTTTTCGTCCGTTTCTTACCTTTTCGTCCGTTTTTTACGATTTCGTTTGTTTTTTTTATGATTTCGTCCGTTTTTTTATGATTTCGTCTGTTTTTTTACGATTTAGTCTTTTTTTACGTTTTCGTCTGTTTTTTTACGATTTCGTCCTTTTTTTTACGATTTCGTCATTTTTTTAAGTTTTCGTCCGTTTTTTTACGATTTCGTTGGTTTTTTTAAGATTTCGTCCTTTTTTTTACAGACGAAAACGTAAAAAAACGAACGAAAACGTAAAAAAAGGACGAAAACGTAAAAAACAGACGAAATCGTAAAAAAACTAAAGAAATCGTAAAAAAACGGACGAAATGACGAAATCGTAAAAAAACGTACAAAATCTTAAAAAAAAGACAAAATCGTAAAAAAAACGAAAACGTTAAAAAAGGGACGAAATCGTAAAAAAATGGACGAAATTGTAAAAAAACTGACGAAACGTAAAAAAACTGACGAAATGTAAAAAAATGGACGAAAACGTAAACAGCGGAAATCGTAAAAAAACAGAAAAAATCGTAAAAAACGGATGAAGAGGTAACGAAATCATAAAAAAAGGACGAAAACGTAAAAAAGCGGACGAAAACGTAAAAAAACGAACGAAAACGTAAAAAACAGACGAAAATGGAAAAACGGACGAAAACCTAAAAATACGGATGAAAACGTTAAAAAAAACCATTAAATAAATAAGATTCACCCAGTAGCCTATTTATCTCATTAGTGCCCATTTTAGCCCGGCCCGCCCGTTTTGCCGCCTCTATTTTTGCGTTTCGAATATGTCTTTATAATATTACAAAAGTAAATAGAGAATTGAGATAGAAACAACAACACTTGAACATGTATTCTAGTTTTGTAAAATGGAAAACACAAACACATGTTTCTTTAACTAAACGCGTTTTTTAAATTTTCAATTGTTTTGTGGAAATGGAAACCCCCTCATTTTTCCTACAAAACAGGAAACGGAAAATGATGGAGAATGTTTTCCAACTAAACGCAACCATAGCATTCTATTATATCATTATGGGGGTACAATTCGTTTTGAAGGGTTTTAATATCAGCCGACAAAAAAAAAGAGACACAATTTATCTCATGAGGAGAGTTAGCCACATGATTCAGCCGACAAAGAGCAACACATTTACGATTTCCATCATCATGTTCGGCTAATCTCGTTGTAATTCCTTCCTGTAACCATATTAGGGTTTGATCATTGTTTTGGGTTATTACATTTATATTTACATTGGTTTATGATTTGAATGCATTCATGCATATTTAAATATATTGTTTGATTTAAGATTGTGTTTAATGGTTTGTGCAAGATAACTTATTGTTAGTTAGCAATGCATACTTGTTCTATCTAGCTAAGGAAAAAGATGGTTGCGTAATAGGCATAAGTTGTACCTAAATAGATCATTAAAACACAATTGTTGGTTGAATTGGTATAAGACTTATTATTGCTAGTCATTGATAAACATAATCAGTACCTAAATTGATTCATCCATAATAAGTCAAAGTAATCTTTGTAATTGATTTAAAGTCTAGATAATCCATAACGTGGTCAACCCTAGATATTGGAAGCGGGAAGGAATTGCATTGTTCTCTTAATTGTTTACAACTTCGTTTCTAATTTTCCTAGTTTAATCATTAGTTTAATCCGTATTTTATTTTTAAGATTTCAAAACCATAACTTTTATTGATCAGTGATCACCCCAGAACTTAAATTAAATCCACATACTCCCTGAGGATTCGACCCTTTCTTACCCTATCTATATAGGTTAGTTAAGGTTTATTTTTGATAGTATAACGACCGCTATCACTTTTCGGAAGTCTACATGTTATATCTGTGATTTGAAGGGAAATGATCTTCTCACAGGTTCTCGTAGCACATATTTGTATTCCATTACTCTGCAAGACTCAACAACTCCCAATCTAATTTGTTTAATGGCTAAAGTAACATCATCTCAAGCATGGTTATGGCATTGTCATCTATCTCATTTAAACTTCGACACCATCAACTTGCTTTCGAAGAATAATATTGTATATAAATAAACAATCTTAATTGAGAAATCTTAGTAGGACCTGTTTATAACCTGCTGAAAGGAACATGTACTAGTAGCATTGAACTTGAGTATAATATGGAAGAGTGCTTCAAAGAATTGACAGATAGACTTGATTGGAACAATCCAGAAGGAGATCGTTGCCCCTTTGACTTGACCAAGCCTATTCCCTTGAAAGGTCGCCCATGCCATCTAACCGTTGCTGCCGTATAATTCTTCAACAACAATTTGGAATTTCTGAAATCATCAAATCCTGAAAAGAAGTACACTATGTCTATCACGAAGACCAAAGCAACTCGGTATGAGATTGTGGGAATTGAAGACATGGTCCCTACGCTTTGGAGTACTACAAAAGTGGCGTATGACAAAGACGCTGAAAAGGGGATCAAACACTAGGGTAAAAGGCATAAGCTTTGGTATAGATCTCAGATGAACAAATTTTTCAAACATAATGTATACTCTATGCAGAAGATTCTAAGTGTGGTTAGTGTAAGTGTCAAGAAACTGCATGGTTATGGTCACTTGCATTTTTGAAATCTTTTTTCACAAAATTAAAGGGCTAATGATAATAAGCTAATTATAAAACTACAACTCTTTATGAAACTAAAAGAATAAGCTCAGAGAATCTTTTAAATCAGAAAGACTAAGCTTTTAAGCTTTTGATGAAAGAGGCTAAAACTGTTTTGAAAACTAGGAAAAAATTAGCAAGAAAAATCTAATAAGCTGAAAACTTAACTATTCCTAGACTCTAATAAGCAAGCCTAAGTTCAAATTAAGTACACCTAATAAGCTAAAAACTCAAAGAAGCAAATAAGCTATAAGGCAAGAACCTGCTAATCAAACAGCCTAATAGGGTGCTTTTGAGCTTATTTTAAAGCATAAAATCAGAACCTTATGACCATGTGACCTATAAAACCAAAAAGCATGCACTTAAAATTATCTAATTCATTAATCAAAAAGCATTTTGAAATCTAAATAAGTAAAGAAAAAGCTTTTGAAAAAGGGATGTTGCAGACAGAATGATACAATTTTTTTTGGTTTTTAAAACTTAATGAAAATGAAAAAAAAAATGCTAAAGTGCAAACCTAAAACAGATTACTAAATAAGCTGTTAAGACAAAAATAAGCCCTAACTACTCTAGAATGGCCTAAATACTAACTGTACAATAAGTTTTAAAAACTAATTTCCATCTTAACTACTTAAATTTTGAGCTATGAAATGAACTTAAGGCTATTTTACTATCTGGTGCATTTGACACAAAACTTAAAATCTAATCATGCAGAACTAAGGACTATCTTCTATACTAATTAGACACTCAAGCAAAAGCACTTTGATGAATAGAAACAGCTAAAACAAACTTAAGCTAAAAATGCAATAGAAACTGAACTTATACTAACAGATATTAATTACTACTCTCTAACATGATTAAAAACTTGATCAAACCTAAGATTTGCCTTAAATCCTGAATTTATAAATCTAAAAATGAAATTAAAAGTCAATCCAAAGAACCAATTTGCCTTGGCAGCATTAACTCAAGTTAATGCTGCCTTGTGCCAAACACTCCTTTAAAGAGTTAAAACTTATTTTAAGCTTACGAATTTCAGAATTAATGCACAAATTGCAAATACCAGATTATACAAAGCTATAAACAGACCTAGTGAAAAACTTTTCATAATCAAATAAGCATGAACAATAAGCTAAAATATTATGCCACTATTTTTGGTTTTTAACTGTTTTATAGAATAAACTTGCAGACAATGATATTTAATCTAACCTATGACTAAACAATCATTAAACATCTATATTAAGCAACATTAAGCAGAATTCAACAACAAAAAGCAAATAATAAGCAGATTTAGCTAATAAGCAAAGTATGAAGCTATAAAAGGAAAATGAAAAACTTACTGAATCCCTTGCTTAAATAGGGATGAAAAATTGCTCAAAAAGCTTATCTACTGAGCTCCAGCTTATCATAGATAAGCTAGTATTGTCCATGAACCCTTCCAGGATTGGTTCATCATCCAATTAATGCTAAGGTAAAATGTAGAGAGGAATTAAAGTAACAACAAGCTCAGTTAAGCTTTTGTGAGCCTAACTGAGTGTAAACAGACTAGAGTAGCTTAAGAGAGCTTAAAAGGAGCTTATTATACTTTTTAAAACATAAGATGCTAAATATAAAGTAAAACTGAATTTAACAAGATATAAGAGAAAACTAAATTTTATTAAAACTAAAAGTTGATTACAATACTTGAAAAGAAATTACATCAATTGAAATCAGAATTAAAAATGTTATATTAAGCTAAAATTGCATAAGCTACACTAAGACTACACTAAAGCTACTCCTACTCCTAGTTGTTATTAAACTACACACATATTGGGGAAGATTGTAGCATTAAAATATGTGACATTTATCCGGAATACATAGATTCATTAATAGCCAAACATCACAGGATAGATTAAGACTATGTGAGGATACTATAGTTGGTATTGGACTTATTTGGACTATAAATACCCCATCTATACTTCCATGGAGGGGTGAAGATTCATTTTGTATCATTTCATCAAGGTGTGTGTGTTTTGTTTTTTTCTCTAAAACACATACACATCTTTCCTTTTCTCTCTCTCTCTCTCTCTTAATAATATGGCTTTCTATTTGTTTAATCCTCCTCGACCTCCGGATCAAAGTTAGCTAGTGTTTCTTATTACTTATTATGTACAGGTTGCTCAGATAATATGGGAGATTATCAAAAACTAATTTCAATTTTGAACTCATGTGGCATTTCTCATTTCCCTTCACCTCCACACTGGGGCGGAGCCTGAAAAAAATCAAGGGGCAAAAAAAATAATTAGAACAACGATATTAAAAACATGAAGTGGGTCGTTTAATACTTTTACTGTATTTGTTGTGTCTATAATCATCTAACATCTACCTATTTTTATGTGTCACCTCATATTATAATAATATTAAAAAAAGTAAATTACATACAAAAAATAAGATAAAAAACGAAAAAGAAAGGACACCCTAGTCACAGAACTCGCGTGGTCTTGCACTACAAAAGAGAACAAAATGTGGCTAACTTCTTTTTATTTAATACTTATTTATTGTAGTGTGTACTTTATCTATTTCTGCTTCCTTCTTCTTCTTCACACAACTCGCAATTGGTAATTCTTCTTCTTCATCACAAATAAACAAGCTCCATTTTCATAAACCTTCTTAAAATCTGATTTTGAGTTTCAATTTAGATAAGAAAGACGTTTTTCTGGGGGGGAGGGACATTAAAAATATCTCATTATGTTCGCGTGTGTATGGAGAAAGGGGCAGAGCTAGGGAGCACCTGCCCCACCGTGCCCCCTACCTCTGCCTCTACCTCTACACACACCCGAACATAATGGCACCGCTAAGAGACCCCACCAAAAAATTGTTGAAACAAAGCTCTCTTTACTTCATTTTGCTACTCTTCTATTCCATTATTGGTCACATACATTTCAAGCGGCAGATTATTCGGTAAACTGTCTTCCTTCTTATATGTTATCCTTTAAATCTCTGTTTTGGATTTTATTTAATAAGCTCCCAAATTACAAATCTATGAAACCATTTGGCTGTTTGTGTTATCATTGTTTACGTCCATATAATACTTTTAAGATTTATCCAAGATCACGTCCATGCCTTTTTCTTGGTTATTCTACCTCACAATCTTGATATAAATGTCTTGATCCCACTACCAATCGCATGTTTATATCTCAACATGTAAAATTTGTTGAAAGAGTTTTCCCACTTCAAGTTCGTAATATACGTGATGTGTTCACTAACCGTGTTGAAGACGCTCCCCGTGATGGATCACCGCTAGTTGATAGCCAACACCAAATTCCCTCCTAAACTACTACTCAGTCTTCTACCTTTGACTTACCCACTCCTTTTACAACATCGCAAGCACCATCTTCTCCTCAACAACCTGCTGATTCACCATCTTTGCCATCATCAATCACTTTATCATAGCCACCTGTTACTTTCCAAAACCAAACACTTGATATCTTTCAAGAAGAACAAACACCCCACACCTTTAAGCAACATACTCCTAATACCTCTCAACAATACACACATTCATATCCTGTTACACCTCAATCTCCCCTGTCCAATGCCACTACATCTCAACCACCACAAACCCAATCCATTTTACAGCATCCAACTCATGAAAAGAAATAATATCCAAAATACTATAACGAGAAATATGTTAATACCGCAAGTAAACACCCACTTCCTTAAACCTTGAAACCCACCACAGTAAACCAAGTTGTCAAAGACCCTCTTTGACGCAAAGCAATGGATAACGAGTTTAATGCTTTACTGCATAATGGGACATGGGAATTAGTACCCAAATCATCTTACGTGCCAATTGGTTACAAATAGGTTTTTCGTGTCAAGCGTAAGGCTGATGGTATTATTGATAAGGACATGATTATTTTGAGACTGTCACACCCCGCCAAGGCGGAAACACGAGGCGTAACATCATGGATATCATCACAACACAATGGTGTCAACAATAGA
>BQNB010096200.1:10791-25679 GCA_026074375.1 Tanacetum coccineum
ATCCAAACGCGTCCGTGTTTAGGTTTCTTCTTCATTCTTCTACCATAAAACCTTGAATCCTAGATATCAAGAGCAACCTACTCTGATACCAATTGTTGAGATCATTTAAGCCCATCTAGAATATGTTTTACAGATAATATAAATATGCAGCGGAATATAAAGAACAATATATTATCAAACAAGGTTTTTATTCCATACGTTTCCACCTTGCCCCAACTCTATACCTTGGAGCTACTAACTAACTAACTATTAATCTAACTACTAACTAAACATGTATACACACATGTTTTTCTAAACTCTCATTAGGAGAGTTCTATGTTTCTGGGATACGGTAAACCTATGTTTATGATCTCTTTATATAGGGAGAGATCAAGACTTACAAAGGAAGTAAATCAATATGATAAGGAAACTAATTAAACTAATTTAAATACTTTCTTAATCTTTATCTTGTATATCTTTGACCAAATCTTCATAATTCACCACCAGCTTATAGAATTCTAATCCTGACGATTTAGTCCTTATGTTTCATTCTGTTGCTCTTTTGTCTTATCAAATCTGTAAACCCAACAATCTTCCCCTATTTGATGATGTCAAAACAAACAAATTCTTGCACAAACTTCCCCTGAAGTTGATATCATGGATATCCCTGAATGAAACAAACTTCCTTGTAAACTGCTTCCCCTTAATTTATGATCATGACACCACACATAATAAGCTGCAAATCTTGATCTTCTTCCCTTCTTTGTAACAATAGAATAGGGGTCTTCTGAAGATATGTAACTTGGATCATAACAACTACAAACCATATATCACACTACCAATCCAGCCTTCCAATACTCAAATTGCCCACCATTATGCACAATAAGAAAAATGAATCTGAGCAGTAGAAATATAAACTAGCAGTAGTAATAAAGATCAGCAGTAGTAACAAAACACTTCCCTTTAAGTGGTGCATGTAAATGGTTAAACATTTTAACAATAAGCTTCCCCTGAAACCCATATGTTAACCATTTCTTGAATCTTCAATTTTGTAGGCTCTATGTAATGATTACTAATGAAGAAAACTAAGTATAACGAATTTGATATAGAAGTAGAATAACCCAAACTTGTGTCTTATATCTTGTACTATCCACGTAACGTCAAACATATAAATAAATCTATGAAATATAATTAGATTGCAACCTCTTGACAAAAATCCTCATCTTCTATGAGACACATACTAAGTGATAGCAAATGTGAGCATTGAGCACCATAAGTTAGATCACACACCTTTGCTAGATTTGTCAAGTCTTCGTCACATCGTTTCTAAGCACGAACAAGTTATCTCTAAACATTGTAAGCCATTTGATATATGATAAAACATAAACCTAAATAATTCCACTTCATCGCTAAATAAATGATAAATAACCTTCTTCGTAACTAATTATTCCAAGAAATTCGAGCCTTTAACCTTTTAAGAATATTAAACCAAAAACCACAAATCCAAACAGTAAACACTCAACAAACTTATGTTTCTATTTTATCCGAGGTCCATCATGTGTGTGTCATCCGTTATCTGTCAAAGCTGGCAGTACTAACTTTTATAGCCAGCAGTACTAAAATACAACTGGCAATATAAACTTTCTAACCACCAGTATTAACTCTTCCCCTTAAACCAAGTAGTACTAACAAACATAAAGCAGTACTAACTTACCTTTAATCATCATTGGCAGTAGAAACATGTACACAAGCAGTACTAATGATAAAAAGGTAGCATTAATCGTATACCAGCAGTAGAAACAATTTATGATTACTATTGTTCATCAAACCTGGCAGCTTTAACAACATACTAGCAGCATTAAGTTTCAAACCATGCTAGCAGTATTAAATTCATTAATCCCTAGCTGCCTTTGCCTAGCAACCTTATGTATACATGGCAGTATTAATGTAAACCAAAATCACTACCATAGCATAATTAATCCCAAATTCTCGAATCATAATCCAAACATTAACACGTGTTGTTTTAAAGCTTCAAATCAATACCTGCTGTGACTTTCATTCAAATCCAATACTGTTAGTACTAACTCCAAGAGGATAGCAGTACTAAGTGTATGCGAGCAGTACAAACTCATTTCTTGTAGCAGTACTAACTCTTGTTATGACAACATAAAATCAACGAGCAGTACTAAATTTAGACTTTCAAAAGTACGCTGCTAGTTTCATACCTTACTTCAAACAGCAGCAATAACCTTCAAAGATAAGACTAGCAGTATTAACTCTGGTTACTACTGTCCTTCTGATACTAGCAGTACTAATCATGTAAGTCTGCAGTATAAAGTGCTCCTTCCTCCCATACCTTTTTGAGACACTTTTTAGCTTCAGTAAAGCACCAATATTTACGATCACCGGCAGTACTGTGTCTCGTGGCAGTAGTAACCACCAACGAGCAGTACAAAACATATAACCACTGTTTAAGGATACCTTTTTTTAAGTATCTAGACGACACCTTTTAGCGACACTTTTTTGTCACTAAACTGTCACTAATTCATCATTCTCACCAACTGCTAATGATTCTTTTCAAAGAATAAGTTCCAAAGAACACTTGAATTATGTAACCAATCAGCAACCATCTTGTTGTCATGAACTAATCAAATTTTTTTTAAACAAACTTCCTATTATATCGAATTAGGGTTGCTGAAAAACCCTAATATCACCAGATTCAACATGATAACCAAGACAGAAAATTCGTACCTCTTTTCCTTGATAGATGCGACACCAAAACACCTTGTAGATCCTAGATCACGAGCTACCATGCTTTTATACCAATTGTGAAGATCGTTATAGACTCATCTAGGATATGTTTTACAGATAATATAAATATGCAGCGGAATATAAAGAACAATATATTATCAAACATGGTTTTTATTCCATACGTTTCCACCTTGCCCCAATTCTATACTTTAGGACTACTAACTAACTATTAACTATCTAGCTAACTAACTACTAACTATCGTGTACACACACACGTTTTCTAGGCTCTCATTAGGAGAGTTCTATGTTTTTAGGATTTAGTAAACCTATGTCTATGATCTCTTTATATAAGGAGAGATCAAGACTTACAAAGGAAGTAAATCAATAAGATAAGGAAAATAATTAAATTAATTTAAATACTTTCCTAATCTTTATCTTGTAAATCTTTGACCAAATCTTTATAATTCTCCACCAAATTGTAGAATTCTGATCCTGACGATTTAGTCCTTATGTTTCATTATGTTGCTATTTTGTCTCATCAAATCTATAAACCCAACAACCTTTTAGAAGGCTGCAACATTGGTTGTGAGCCGGCAAGATGCAGCAAACTTTTATCAGTCTCGGATTATTACTATGTGCCTTATTTAGAAGACTGCCACATTGGTTGTGAGCCGGCAAGAGGCAGTAAACTTTTATTAGCCCACAATTTTTATTATATTATTATTACCTCCTTAACCCATTAAACGACCTACCACATCGTTTTGTGAGCCGCAAGAGGTAGTGGTCTTATTCGGCTTTGATTAATAATAATTTTTACTTATTATTATTAGCCAAATTTTCAAGTCCTGAGTCTTTTAACTACCTAGGCAACGGTAGCGAGCCGTCAGGAATCGGTAGCCTATTTCCCCACAACACTGACAAAACCTCAATGTGTACCTTACTTTTACCAGAAGGAATCTCTACGAAGTGATTTAAACTAAGAATCGTAAAAACCTAAAGTAACTTTATTTATTCAACAATTATATAATGTTTATTAAGTTGGTGGGAGCAAAAATCCACAATTAACCTCTATGAGCCTTAAAGAGTTCCAACTACTCTATGTTTAGCATCTAACTTATATAAAACTCTATCATTTCTCGTTCTTCGTAAATTTAAAATCATTAATAAAAAGATCCGCGAATGCTTAGTCTAATAAAATAAGCTTAGCAAATTTAAAGTCTATCATGGAAACTTGCAAACTCTTGGCTTTTTTAAGCTAGAATTCGTGTTTTAAAGCTTCTTGTATAAAAGACTAGAAAAATCTTAAATTTATATAAGTTAAGGGGCAAGCTAGAGCGCAACATGCTCGATAAAGTCAAAATTTATTCCTTAAAAAGATAAAACTATGTATCAAAACACTTAATCTATTTTTGAAAAAATTTAATTTTAGCATATTTTTGCTATTTTTGGTGGAAAAACAGGGTTACGTGAAGACAAGGCAAATGCAAGTAAGATCAAATAGAAAGATCCCCCCATACTAGAACTACACATTGTCCTCAATGTGAGACTGTCACCCCCATACTAATTTCAAGGCATAATCTAAATATTAAGGGGTCTCTACGCAAATCTAAAGCCGTTTATTAATTATGCTAATAGATAAACGTTAATCAATAAGATCTAGGATATTGGATTCCCATATATAAGTATGTGAAGGATTGAAGATCGAGTGAACGATGGACAAAACCACGAGCACGAGAGTCTTCATAAAAAATATAATTCCCAACAATTATATTTGAGTTGATAAGACAAAACAAGAATGAAACAAGAAGGACTTAAAGGAAAAGGACCTAAATCGACAATAAGAGATTCTTCAAGATGGTGGAGTATATTCTATAAAAGATGGAAGATATCCTAACAGAAAATCTAAGAGACAAAAGATATGCTCAAGATGAAATAAGATAAAGCTAAATAAGATTTAGTTTCCTTATTATATTTATTATGTTTCCGTTTAAACCGAGATATCTCTAAATATAAAGATATATAGGTTCATTGTTTGCGTAATCCACAAAGTGTGTGTACACAAAGTGTTAGAGATGTAGACGTCTATAGAGTTGGTGTAGCCTCAAGGTAATCAAGGTTTTCCTTGATCCCTGTTACAGTTCATTAATGTAACCGTATTATCTTGATCAAATAATATTAGGGGCCTTTCGTTTTTGAGTGAATGTTTGGTACAACCTTTTTACAATATCATTGTTCTTAGTTAATTTCGCTATACAATATTTTAATGTCATTGATGATGTTAATCCTATACTGAAGCCTGGATCTTTAACTCAACATGGCTTTAGGATTTACTACGTAGAGACCCTTTCATAAACATTGAGGACAATGTCAACTTCTTTCCTCTAGTATGGGGGATCTATAGATTGATTGTCCTGCAGCCGTTATTTTCACGTAATCCCTTTTTACCACCAAAATACCAAAAAAAAAAATGAAAAATTTTAAAAAATTTCAAAAATAAAATAAGTGTTTTATCACAATGTTGACTTACATCTGGGTAGAACAAGAATAAATATTGACCTCGATCGAAGCGTGTTAAACCTAGCTTGTCCCAATTAACTTTTAGACTAAGGCATATCGCCGATCTTTTTTATTAAAGATTTTAAAATTTGCGAAAGAACGAGAAATGATAGAATTAATTTTGAGTTATTTGATAAACCAAGATTAGTTTTAAATCTTAAGAGCTCATAAGTGTAGTTGAGGCTTTTTCTCTCCTATCAGCTTAACCGACTAATATACGTGCCACTCTTGAAATTAAACTTATATCAACAATTTTTGAAGTATGGTCGATATCAATAATTTTAGTTTAAATTTATACTTAAATTTTCTAAAAAGAAATTTTCTCTATATCATGGTAATATAAAGTATAAAAAAATGATGAAAAATGAGGTAATAATAATAATAAAAATGGTGGGCCCTGATAAAAGTTTACTGCATCTTTCCGGGCTCATAATCTGATGTTTGCAGTCTTCTAAAGAAGTGCACAGTAGTAATTGAAATCCGATGACTGATAAAAATTTGCTGCATCTTTCCGGCTCACAACCGATGTTGTAGCCTTCAAAAAGGTCGAGGATTTCCTTAGTTTAAAGGATGTGTAATTATATTAAGTGTAATAAACGTGATTTAATAAATAAATATAAAAGGGAATAATCACTTTTTTTTTTAATTTAAAATAAGCTTTTTTAACTAAGACTATTCGTTTTAAGTTAAGATTTATGTATAACAGGAAATTCAAGGGTTTTGAAACCGAAGGTCCGTGAGTCCCGATACTAATCTCTGTGGGGTGTCAAAAGCCTGGTCAGTTAGCCGCAAGGTTAGGATGTGCCGAGATGAAAGTCGCTACATGGGATGATCTCGCCTTCAAACTCATTACTTTATGGTGAACGTGAAGCATAAAAATTTGCAAAACGTTTGATCTATGGTTGATATTCGAAATAAGCACACTCACATAATATATAATAATCGTCGGGAGTGAAAAGTTTACAAGTTGCAAGTATGAGTAGTGTTAGCATCTTACTTGTAGTAAACCATTGATTTTCGTTTTTAAGCTGTTTGGGACAATAAAAAGACGTTTGTGAAGGGTGGGGCTTGGTGGTTGGACGGAACTAAGAATTATCCTTTTTGGTGGCATTTTAGATAAAAGTGCTTCTGTTCCGTGATCCTAAAAGATATAAAAATAACAAAAGTCCAAACAAATAATGTAGTTAGTCGTGCATTAAAAAGAAAAGTACAAAAAAAAGAAAAAAGAAAGGAAAAATTCAGATGTGACAAAAAAAAGTGTGGGAATAAGTGTAAATGATAACAAATGGTCAAAACGGGCTTTTCAAAACTAATGATTTCATGTAATTCCCTTGATGAACACTTTGCTACTTTTCGAGGTAATTTTTTAGTCAAGGAAGATTGATACTCTTGGTTTTCTAAAAGTGATTTACTTATGGCATGTGCGTGAGGACAATCTCATAGTTTAGTATGGGGGATTTTGGTATGTGTTTAATTACACTTACCTTTTACCTATAAAAACGTGCCTAAAATGACCAAAATATACCAAAAATACATTGTATTTGTGTTTTTTGTGATTTATGATTAAGCATGTAATAGAAATACTCTAAAGGACAAAAATCAACTCAAACGGTCAACCGTCACTGATTGGAAAATAGCGTAAAAAGTCAAAGAAAAGAAAGTGCAAAAAAGTCAAAGTCAAAGACGAAGCCGAATCCGAAGAAATCTTAAATGGGCCAACCCGTACCTATTTAATGGGCCGGGTCAGCCCATTAAGCCTTGATTTATAAAACTTATAAGTTTTAAAAAGCCTTAAAACCCTAAGTCCATTAAAACCTTAAACTGGCCCAAACAAAAGCCCATTTTTAGTGTTTTAGCTTAAATTGCTTTCGTTTTAGGGTTTCTTCTACTTGTTTGTGCATTTTAAATTGTAGAAATAGAATCCAAACCAAAAAATCATTGAATCATTCAAAAATGCGATCACGAACTTAATCCCGATTCTCAATTCACACCTCGACGGGAAATGACCCGGGAAGGTTTTTTAGGGATTTTGCTTTGGTTAAAAGTAATTTCCTCTTTTAAAAGCCTTACGGAATACTTATCTCTCTATTATTTATCTTATCCTTATTATATATTTCATTCGTCTATGGAAGAAGACACGAAATTGATGGTTTAGATCATAAAGCTTGGAGAACAAGAAATTTGGATGGCTTGGATTGATTTTCAACTCCCCCCACCTAACAAACACAGCTGCAAACCCTCTCACAAAAGAAGCACACTTTAAAGACCCAAGACTTGAAGAATTTAGTATAAATAGGACCCCTTTGTAGCCATTCAGGCATCTAGTTTTTAGTTAGTTAATCTTTCAGCTTATATTTAAGTCTTTTTAGCTTATTGTACTGTTTTTAAAAGCTTTGTACTGTTTTATTAAGATTAATAAAATCCAAGTTTTTATGTTAAAACTATTTTTAAGTTAATGCTTTTATGTTTTAATACGTTTGACAAGCTCATAAAAGCTCCTTTTATCTCATATTTAAGCTGTTAACTCAAGCACTATAAGTTTTTCAATAACTTATAGTGTTTAAGTCATTTACCAAAAATCACTCAAAAAAAGCTAAAAGTGGATGATAAGCCAAACCTGGATGGGCTTATGGGTTTCACTAGCTTGTCTTTGACAAGCTAGAGCTTGTAGATCAGCTTATTGTAAGCTTATTTGCCCTTGTTTAGAGCAAAGGGCAAGGTACTCTCTCTTTTTTGCATTTTAGCTTAAAACTGCTTATTTGCTTATTTACTGTTTCTGTACTGCTTATTGTTGCTTATTATTGTTGTTTATTGCTTATTTGTGATTGTTTATTGCTTACATGTCATTTACTTGTGTTTTCATTAAAACTGTCAATTTTAAGTTTAAAACTGCTTAATCTTATTGCTTATTGTTAAGTGCTTATAAGTTGTTATAATTTGCCTAAAAAGCCTTAATATTGCATGTTATCACCTGTTTTTAATAATCTTAGCTTAAATTTGTTCAAAATAGCTTAAAAATGAGATTTGAAAACTTATAGGGGTGTTTGGGTAAAGCAGTAGTAACCCATGTTACTACTGTTTGAGACCACTTGGTTTTTAAAACTGAATTTGATAAGCTCTTTTAAGTTGTTTTAAGCAGTTTTCAAAAGTTTTCAAAGTCTAAAACTCATTTTCAAAGTTTTTTGTATGTGAGTTTTGAATCTGTGCCATTTGTTTCTTTTGTATCAACTTATTTGATTAGATGTTCATAAATGGCTTTTAAGTGTTATTTTTATTCTTGTTCTTAGTTTTGAATGCAGTAGAATAGCTTTAGTTTAGGTATGCATGTGTTTTGTGTTTTTTTAGCTTAAAACTGTCAAAGTGTTTGCAAAAATTTTAAAAGCTTAAACAGTCATCTTTAATCTTAAATTTAGAAAAGTTAAAGTAGGTTTTAAATTTTGAAAGTGATAGCACAAGCTCATTGTGCTATAAGCTCAATCTGTTTGAGCTTGGTTTGAATTTTAAAAGTCTTTTTCCTAGCTTAATTTAGGTCTGAACTTTTTCTTTTGTCTTTTCAAAAAACTGAAAAACTCAGCTCATACTGAGTGTAATCAGCTTTTTCACAAGACTTTTTCATAGCTTATTTGAGTTTCAAACTACTTTTTCTTGGTTTATTCTTGTAGCTTATAGGATTATCTTGATTGTCCTTGTGGTCTTTAAGCCATAAGATAGCGTTGCTAGCTTAAAAATAAGCTAGAAAGTGCCCCCTTAGGCTGTTTAGTTGAAAGTTTTGGCCAATAAGCTTCTTTGCTTTCCTGAGCTTATTGGCTTATTAGATTTGCTTAATTTGTGCTTTTCAAGAGATTATGTCATTTAAGCTTAGTATTAACTCATTTTATTTGCTTATTTTTGTTCCCTAGTGCTTATTAGGTGTAGGTGTGTATTTGTCTTAGCTTATTTTGTAATTTCCTTTGCTTATTTAGCCTTAAAAAGCCAAGCAGTTAGCTTTTAGCCACTTAGTTAAAAAAACCAAGTCTGTCACCTTTTAGAGCTTATTCCCAGCTTATTTTAGGTTTTTGTAAAAAGTACTTTCACAAAACTTGCTTATTTATAGGTCTTAAAGATTTTTCAAAAAGAAATTTCAAAAAATAAAAATACTTGGGAATTAGGGAAGTCAAGGGTGAGCAAGGCTCGAACACGTGACCTCTACCCAACTCAACCAAGCATTTTAACACACACACTCATCACCACTCGTCCTTGGGTATTTTTCGGTTATACATTTGCATTATTTAATATTTAACCCTTTTTACTCTTTTACCTTATCAACCATTTTTAGGTTAATAACAGCTTATTTCAATAAGCTGTTTTGCCCCTTTTATTTTTCCTAGATTAAGCATTGTCCAAAGTACTTTTCATGATTTTTTTAGATTTTTTGAAATTTGTTTAGTATTTTTAATTAATATTTTAGATTAAAACTATTTTTAATTCATAATAAATAAAATAAAAGTCAAAAAACTATAATTCTTTTTTTCTAAAATTTTCTTTTATCATTTAGGATTTATAAAAATTAAATTTGCTTTTGTAGGGTTAAAATTGTAGGATTTAGGTTTTTAAAGCACGGTTTTGATTCCCGTTATAGTTTTTAGTTTAAAATCTTTAATTGCTTTTATTTTAGGTTTGATATTACTTTTTTTTGCTTTTATATTTGTAGAAATAGGAATCCTAATCAAAAATCATTAAAATATTCAATCACGCGATCAAGAACTTAATCACGATTCTCAAATTCGCGCCTCGTCGAGAAACGACTCGGGAAGGTTTTTTGAGATTTTACTTTGGGTAAAAGTAATTTTTGTCCTCGTTATCGGTTGCAGTCAAAGTATCAACCTTGGAAAAATCCTCATAGAGAACCGAGTCACACTCGAGGAAATAGGAAGGGAATCTACTTGATCCAGATGGAAATCAAGTTCATCCAACCCAGCGTTTAAGAAACTTTACTTTATTTTCCTTGGAGGTTCAAATGGATCATATATAATATTTTTCCCCATATCATGCATTATCGGTCTTGGAGATCAAAAAGATTCATCATCGGCCATCATCATATCTCGATGGAGATGAATAATCAAGGAGTAGTGTTTCATACGTGATACTTCTCGGAATGAGTAATAAATAAGATCGGTATTAGGAGAAATTTTTCTGCTAATTGATCAAGGTTAAGTCAAATATCGATCTCTCTAATAACGTCTCTCCGGGAGTCCATGTCAACATTTCTTTGCGGAAATGACTCAATAAGAGCGAGGTTGCATCGGCAAACTCCTCAAGAGAATAATCACTAATCTTAGGAAGTTGTGAGACTAGAGAAGAAGAAGTGGTACTCAAACTAAGCCGACTTAATAGGATGATTATAGAAGAAGGGAGAATCTTTTGGTAGAAGCAAGATTTACAATTTCTCATTAAACAATGTCTCCCCTCCGGATCAAAGATATCAGCTTTAACTTCTGACAAGTTAAATCTGAAGTGGAGTGTGACGGGTTCCGAAGAAAAAAGTGGATTGCCACTCATATGATTTGTTGTTTTTCTTATTTGTGAACAAGTCTTAAGATAATCTGCGCGTATGGAATTATTGTAAATATCATCAGGTGATTGATTCTCTTTGAGGTTTATTAGAATAACTTGAAGTGTCATGTTTCATATTCAAGATTAATCTTTCGTCACCGTCACGGAGAATCAATTCTTCTCCGTGCACGTCAATCAAAGCACGAGCGGTCCTCAAGAAAGGTCTTCCCAAGATAAGGGGAACTCGAGGATCGCTTTCATAATCGACGATGACGAAATCAGTAGGGAACGTGAACCTTCCTACCAGAACAAAGACATCCCTTGCAATTCCAGCCGGTGTACAAACCGATCGGTTAGCTAATTTAAGGGTCATTCGGGTAGATATAAGTTCGGGTAAACCTAAATTGAGTAGGAGTAAGTTCGGGGAGTGAGAGCTTCTTCCATATGGATAGAGGCATCAAGTTGATGCGTGCACCAAGATCGGCCAGGGCTAAGCATTTAACTATCTAAGGAAAATCGCATGGAATAAGAAACTTTCCGGGGTCTCCTAGTTTCTCGGGCAACTTTTTTAGGATAACCGCCGAACAATTCTCATTCACCGGTGTTTTGGCTAAGTCAAACAATTTTTCTTTGTTATTAAGGAGACTTTTAAACATTGAAGCAAATTTCGGCATATGTAGAAGAGCATCCGCGAAACTGAGCTCGAAATGTAATTCCCGAAAGATTTCAACAAACTTTGAAGCTAGATTATCATCTTTTTCACGGAGCTTTTGCTTGTTAGCTCGGGCTCATCAAATGGAGCTTGAATTTGGACTACCGAAGGTTGGATGTTTTCGGTACTCGGTTGCACCGTATCCTTTGTCACCTCGGGTTCCCGTTCCACCACCTTGGCAAGAGGAGAGAAAGGAGGTGGAATTGAAGGTCCATCATACGAAATACCGCTTTGGGTGGTGATAGCTTTCAAGTCACCCCTCGGGTTAGCAACAGTGTTGTTAGGAAGTGAACCCGAGCCCGAAGTAGAAGCGGTATTCATTTGAAAAAAACTACTCATCATGTTCTTAATATCATTCGTTAATTCATTCTTTAACTCATTCTTGAACGCATTATTTTGTCTAGTCAACGTATTATCCATCTCTTTCTTTAATTTCGTCCTCATATTGGTTATTTGATTTTGAATTATTTTCATATTAACTTCATTTGTCTTTATGTAGCTCGAGAGATCGTTTGAAGGTCCAACTTGAGGTGGAGCTTGATAATTCTGGTTACCTTGATTGAAATTATTTCCTCGGTTCTGGTTAAACCCTTGATTTTGCACATTCGGTTGAGCAAAACCGGGTGGTCAAAACTGATTAGCTACACTCTAGGGACGATAACCGGTATTTCCCTGATTGTAGTTCACTGCGGTTGCTGAAACACATCCTTGAATATTGTCTTGATAGCCCAAAAAAGTGTTGCCATCAGTGGCAGGACACTGTCGGTAAGAATGAGCACCGCCACAAGTAACACAAGATTCCTCAACAGCTTTTACGGGAGCTGGAGCTGGGGTTACTTGATATTGTTTAAACATCGCGGTCATGGCACAAGTCACGGAACTAGCTACAACACTGGATATCTCTGAAGAATCAACACTACTTGCTTTCACTTGAGAAACAATCGGTTTGTTTCTTGAATTACGAACTTTTGATTTGTTTTTAATAATTTTCAACACATCTTGTGCATTTCTTTCCAAAAGATTGCCACCGGCGGCAGAATTCAAAGAATCTTGATCAGATGGGTTTAAACCATTGTAGAAGGTATCGAGTTAATGCAATTCGGTAAAACCGTGATGTAGGCATGCATGAAGAATATCCTTGAAACGGTCCCATGCCTCACTAAATGTTTCCTCAAACTTTTGTTGAAAATTTGAAATTTCATTCTGAAGATTTGTTGTTTTTGAGGGAGGAAAGAAATGGTTAATAAACATGGACACAAGATCGTCCCAAGTGAGAATAGAACGAGAAGGTTCTTTGTCGAGCAAAATCCAGGCTGGATCATCGATAGAAAATGGAAAATGCATAAGTGATTGGACTTGATTATACCCTTTAAAAATATAAATACAAATATTAAAATAATATATACTTATAAATATATAATAAGGATAAGAGGGTAAGAATAAAAAAAACTCAATTGTAGTAATCCGGGAGTATGATTCCCGGGTCGTTATCCCCAACGAGGAATGCAATTGAAAGTCGAGAGTCGGTTTGATATCGATGCTTGAATTGGACAAATTTGGGATTGGTTTTCTAAATCTAGGAAAATCAAAGTAATTTATACTAAAAACAATTAAAGGCACTAAATTTAAACTAAAAACGCAAAACGAGAATCCTAAAAACACGCTAAATTATCACTAATTCAAATTTTAACCCTACACAAGAAATTTTTGAATGTAAAACCTAAAAATGACAAAAGAAAATTTTCTAAAAAGGAATTGTATTTTTTTTGGCTTTTTAATAATTTTTATGAATTAAAACCTATTTAATCTATTTAAAATCCTAGAAAATAACAAATTAATACCTAAAAATTCCAAAAAATGATTTTCTACTTTAGAAAAGTCTAAAATATGATAAAAATTCAGAAAAATATTTTTTACTACTTTTTATAATTAAAAACTAATTTCTAAAATTAATTTAAAAAGCTAAAAATGAAATTTAAAATCTAAAAATGATGAAAAAGATTTTAAACTTTGTAAACCTAAAAATATTTATTCTAAAACTAAAAACTATTTTTTTTGTAATTTTCTAAATTAATTTACTATTTTTTTTTTACTTTTTAAAATATTTACATATGAAAATTAATTAAAAATAACAAATAAAGATGGAAAATTTCGAAAAATTACTGAAAAGTCCTAACAGTTATGAAAAAGATAGGAAAAATAAGCTTAATCTCACAGCTTATCAAATAAGCTAAAAATAAGCCCAACCTAGCTACGGCTTATAATAGAAAATAAGGGCTCAAAATGATGATAAAGGAATTGATTTTGCAAGGTATAACGAAAATATCCCAAGGGTGCTAGTGGTAGTGAGTGTGGTGTTAAAATGCTTGGATGATGGTGGTTGAGGTCCCGGGTTCGAGGTTAGGCTCACTTGGGCTTTCCACTATCCCAAACATTTTTATTTTTGCAAAATTTTTTAACAACTTTTTAAATAAGCTCAAAATAAGAAACTTTTGCAAAGGAACTTTTTATATTAGCCCAAAATAAGCACACAAATAAGCAATGAAAGACAAAAAATGCTTTTTACTCTTAAGAGCTTAAAATGCTAACTGTTTGGTCTTTTGGGGACAAATAAGCTAACAAAGAAGGCAAATGAGCTTAAACAAATACTACACTACTCTAATAAGCAAGAATGAACTAGATTAAACTTAAGAAAATAAGCTAACATAAGCTGTAAATGACAGATAAACTAAATGGCTTAAAAATACTAAGTTAAAAGCAAATAAGCTCTAAGCTAAGATAATTAAGCTAAATAGACAAAATCTATCATAATAAGCAAAACTAAACCTAAATAAGCAGAATCAATAAGTAGATAAGCTTAAATAAGCACAAGAGCAAAATGGCCAAATCAGACAATCAAAACAGCAAAGGGTCACTTTTGGGCTTAAAACAAAGAAACAAAATGGATCCTTATGGGAAACAGCTTATACCCCTAAAAAGCTTATCCAATAAGCTATTTAAATCAGCAAAGAAAAAGCATTTTGAAACTCAAATTGCCCTTTAAAATTGCTTATGAAAAATGTAGGTCCTTATTGAACAGGATCTGAATGAGCCTTGAATGACTTATAGTCCTTTGAATAAATCCAAAGATACTATAAGAGACAATGACTGTGAATATAAATATTGACGCGGAATATCAATACTTATACCAAGACGAACACAAGAACAAATACTAAAATTGCTATTACTATTACTATTTGATTGTGAATTACTCAATCAACTGATCTGTTTACAATACTATCCTATGTTCCTTTTATAAGCTTAAGGAACCCTAAACGCGTTAAGAGATAATACTTATCTCTTCCTAAATCAACGCTAA